>JAHRHZ010000040.1:34902092-34939824 GCA_024137785.1 Ginglymostoma cirratum | reverse complement strand
AGGAGCAGGAAAACTCGACGTTTCGGGCCTAAACCCTTCATCAGAAAAATTTTTCTGATGAAGGGTTTAGGCCTGAAACATCGAGTTTTCCTGCTCCTATGATGCTGCTTGACCTGCTGTGTTCATCCAGCCCCACGCTTGTTATCTCGGATTCTCCAGCATCTGCAGTACCTTTTATCTCCTATGGTGTGATATTGTCCTATGATATGTCACAAGTAAGTTATCTTTGCTTTTCGAAATTCACTTTTGGACAGTTTTATCACCATGCCAGCTAACTGCAGTTGTTTAATTGATTCTCTAATTGCCTCACACTTCCCACATTTTATCATTTGTAATGACATCATCTAAATAAACTACACACTATGGTACTTCAGCTCCAACTTGATCCATGAGCCTTTGGAATGTAGCTGGGGCATTTTAAAGCCCAAATGATATTTTTTAATGTTGAATAACCCACTTTACAACCTATAGGACTCAATATTGAGTTCGACAACTTCAGAGCATGACCTCTGCCTTCCATTTTGGTTCCCCATCCGAACCATATATTGTAGGTTTTGCTTTCAGCAGAGTGCAGCCATTTTCTGCTTTTCATACTAACCTTTATCTCCTTTATCACCATGAGCATTTACTTTGTCTTTTTCTCCTGTCATCTCTTGTCATCTGTTCTACTCACTCTTCCTTCCCCTCTATCAGTTTCATTAAAACCATCATTTTCCAGACCGCCCAGTTCTGAAGATGACAGATATTGGACTCAAAATGTTATCTCTGTTTCTATCTCCACAGGCGAGGCCATACCTGCTGACTCTTTTTGGCACTTCTGTTTTTATACTGATATAACCCATTTGATGCAACAAAGGTGGATAATATCATACATCTAGATGCAGATTTCCTTTTCCTTCCTAAAAAACCTAATTAGATATTCCTAGATAACAAGGCGTGGGGCTGGATGAACACAGCAGGCCAAGCAGCATCATAGGAGCAGGAAAACTTGACGTTTCGGGCCTAGACCCTTCATCAGAAATGGGGGGAGGGGAAGAGGGTTCCGAAATAAATAGGGAGAGAGGGGGAGGCGGATAGAGGATGGATAGAGGAGAGGATAGGTGGAGAGGAGGCAGACAAGTCAAAGAGGCGGGGATGGAGCCAGTAAAGGTCTTCCCGTTGTCTTTCTCCTAAATAAGAAGACAGACTGTCTAACTGTCCTAGCATTTCCATATTGGCTAGTCAAATTGTAAGAGGTTCACTTTATGAAACAATCTACTTCTCCTCAGATCTCCCTCTTACTGTTTCTGTCATCCTCCACCACCCTAACACAACTTTCTCTTTCTCATTTTCTCTGCGAAGATGTTGCTCCAATGTGTTCATGTGACGTAATCGATTTTTCTTCCTGCAATCAGGAGTATCTATTAGATAAGTCACTTCACTAACCCCCCTAATCACTTTGTAGGGACCAATGAATTTCACTTTCAGAGGTTCACCTTGAAAAACAATAATACAAATATTTTATCTCCTACTTGAAATGGTCTAAACATGGCATGTGTCTCAGCCCATTCCTTCATTCTCACTTGTGAAATTTTTAAAATGCTTCTGTGAAACTTTCTATCCTCCAGTTAAGTCTCTCTAGAAACATGGACACATAATTCGATATTTAGGATTCAGTTTTTTGACTAAAGAACTTTTGCCTTAACCAATTTTAATGGGCCTCTTATCTTGTGGCTATAATCAGTTTGAATGCATTAAACCACGTTAATTCATTTGGGGAATCTGTGGTAGCAAACAGTAAAAAAAACTAATTCATTATCTCCGTCCTGTGGGTATTCATGACAATAGCCATTAATCACTGTTTCAAGAGTTTGATGGTATCTCTGTGAAGCTGTGTTTGTGGATGATACACATTATGCACTAACCGTTTTATACACAGATTTCTGGTTATTTCCTGGAAATCTTTATGTATGAAGTTGGATTGAATTTCAATTGGTAGTCCCTAATGAGTAAAAAATATTGAGTTATTCTTTCCACAACTACCTTAGCTATCATTGTCCTTAAAGGAATGGCTTCTGGAAATCAGATTGTCGTAGCCAGAATTGTAGGGATATTGTGGCTTGCTCTAATGTTCCTTCAAAAACTGGTATGAGTACTAAAGATGCCTGTTTGATTGCAGGTTGAAGGTTCCTGACAAATATCATTATGATGCCTTATTCTGGGAGAATACCTGTTTACCAATGATTAAACTCTCCATATTCCTACGTGCACCCCCATAGGAATTTCGTGCACTCTTTATAATCTTGCCAAGCAAAATTTGGGTGTTATTGCGATCTGGTGGAAGAACTGTCCATTCCTTGACCACAGGTTTGTGAGGATGTCTCCATTTCCTCAACAGAACTCCGTGCTTAAGATAATAGGATTCTGGAAGTCCTTCAGTCTCAGCTTTAATGGGAGATACTTCTGCAAACATATTTAACGTACAATCTGCTTTCTCAGTCTCATGTTGTGATGACACGCCAAGTACAACCATTGAACTTTCTTTCAATAATGCTTCAGTTATTCTGATATCTACCTGTGGTATTGCTTTGAGCTCAGGTGATGGACTTTGTTTGGCCATTGCTTTGGCCACTACACATGATAGACCACCACACGCACAGTTTGTTCCTGTGACTGTTCTATTTAACCACATTCTGTGATTATGGGTGAAGTTATAACTTTTACTCCAGTCGAAACATTCCCATGTAAAAGAATGCCTCCATATCCTTTACCTTGCACTTTGGTAGGACCTGTACGAGTTTACTGGACTTTAAATTGCGACTAGGATTTTCTCCAGAACCCTATTTGATTCTGAGGTCTTGGTTTATAGCTGTATAATTTTCAGCTTAAATTCTTTTTCTTTGTCTCTCTAGCTCTTGCATTTCCTTTGCCAACCATCCCATTTGCGTCCTGTTCGATTCCATCTTCCTTTCTTTATCTTTGTCTTCACTTTGAAATTCATGTTTCCTTATGCTCAAACTGTAATTCAATGTGTACTGATCCCGATGTCTCACTACTTGGAGTGCTTTGTCTATCCTATCTCTCTATTAAGCCCAACTTCTATGACAGTACTTCATTTTAGCCCCTGGTAGGCAATTCCACTTCTAATCTGCTTGCAAACTCAATGAGCCTGGCTTTTGTGATCTCTCTTTATTCTGCCAAGGGTTAGCTCTGCCACCTTCAGGAAGGCTTTAACAGTTTTGGACAAAACCAGATGTCTATCTAGTTATCCTTTGCAACTTACTCCAGCTCCACACCCAATTGTATGTCTTCTTTATTGCAAGGTTCCACGCAAGCCCTGACACGTTGTCATGGCTCACCAGAGTATTGTGCTGGAAATCCAGGCCCACTATTCCAGCCTTGTCACAAATGTAAAAAATTTGATTAAACCACTGAATTGCCCAATATTACCCTGTCACATTCAGGTTAAAATAAAATGTGCATGAGTTTTTTTATTATTGAATAAGAAAACAACAAGTTATTTCAATTAAACATTTCCTTTTACCAAAGGCAAAAAAAGAACATGATTTACTACCTTATAACTCTATTCCTTTTAAAATTCCCACAAAAGACAAGAAACAAATATAACAAGTGGGAAAGGGAAAGAAAGGCCAGAAAAGTATAGTTCTAAATTACAAATGTTCATAAAGTGTTTTCTTATAATCATTTGTTTCTATCAATTCATTGATTCTCAGTTTTTCATAGACTGGTTAAGAATTTGCCCTTGTTGCTGAAGTGATTTTTGTCTTTTTCCTTCCAACAAGGGAATTTGCAGAGACCACCCTGAGAAGTAATAAATCTCTTTCTCTCCCTTCTGTGCGGAGGATTAACAGAAAATCTCCTCGTCGCTGTTCTCATGCACTGTTTCCCTGTGAATGCCTTATCAAGGAGTAACTGCAATCCCGGCAATAGCCACTGTGCCTGGTGGCACTGCTGAGAATGGAGCTAAAATTAAAGCATCTTAGAGGCTGGACATTCTCCTTTTTGGCAACAGAAGCCAAGTCCGCATCAGTTAACTGGTCAGATCTGGGAATGTCAGCAGAGGCAGGCCAGACCTTCCTGCTCTGCCTTTGCAAAATATTCCAGCCTTCTTTGTCACCTTTAAATCTTTAAAGAGGCAGTTCGGTCACATGGAAAGATCAGGCAAACTAGGGATGCTTTTCTTAGCGAGGTTTGAGAGGAGATTTGAGAGAGGCAAGAGGAGACCTGGACAGAACAAGAGGGAGAAACTGTTCCCCTTAGCAGAAGGGTCAGGGATGGGAGGACATACAGTTAGAGTGAATGGTGGACCAAACAGCAGAGATATGCAGGAGAAAAAAATTCAGCGAGCGATTATGGTCTGGAGACAGATTAAATCATGGCTTTCACGATGGAGTTGGATAATTATCTCAGATTGTGGGACAGCCTACGATATCAGATGAATATCTGAAAACAGACGGCAAAGCAGAGGAGTGAGGATTGATGAGTATCTCTAGAGAGACCAGCGATGCTGTAACCAGTGTATAATTCCATGATTCCTGGAGGAGAACAGACTTGGAGAGACAAACTGGCAAGCGAGGAGTGGTCTATCTGATAATGTCCCTGCCTTAGTGAAACATCCAAAGGGCTAGTCAGGAACTAGGAGCAGTCTGGCCATTTATGGGACCACGGGACAGTAAGTATGACTCTGAGCCAAGGAAGAAAGAGATGCAGAAATTCACACTTTGAAATCTAAGCTCTTCTGTAAACTACTGTACATCCTTCACATACACTTCACTGTCAGTAGGAATTTATGTTCTGGCAGCTGCTGTTGAAAGAGGGTGAGGTTAAAAGGATGGGAGGAGTCCAGTGTAGAACATAAAACAACAGAACACAGACTGGATGGTCTGACTCTTTTCTGTGTACTCAATGTAATTCTATTGCACAGGGATTTCCAATACAAGACGTACACTGGGAGCAAGAGAGTAAATTTAGCCTCTTTTGTCTGAGATTCTAGTTTTAACGGAAGATTGATCGACTCATATGTCCTTTATAAAAGCCAACAATGGAAATGTATATTAGCTTTAGTCCATCGCTCCAAAACAATTTCAAGACATTGCTTACAAGATCCTCCCTCTAAAGCTGTGCTATCAGGCATCGGCCAACAGAGGTCATCAATGAGCTCTTGGTATTGGCATTTCAGATTCATGCACTCATTCATTCAAGCTGTGGACAAGGGTTGTCAGCCCTAATCACTGGGACACCAGAGGCTGGCATATAGGTGAAATAACACGGTTTGTGTGGCATTGTCCCTGCCTCTCGGTAAGGAGGCCAGGGTTCAAGTCCCACTTGCTCCAGAGGTGTGTAATACCATCTCTGTTGAATTTTCATTCAACACTTTATGATTATGAAGATGTTGCAGCTCGGAGGAAGAGGTAAGGAAGGCACGATTCAATTGGCTGGACAGTGTGTTGCTCCATTATGATGGGCACATTTGGTGACCAATCACGACACATGGTTCAGGTGATGTGGTGAAGCTTCCAGGAACCAGGCAGAGTTGGCAAGTCTTCTACAGTTCCAATGTGGACACCCAGGGCTGGAAGTTTGAGGATCCCTAAGATTGAGGCTGGAAGCAGATTAGGTGCCGAAATTTTAGACCTGCCCAGCCTTCTGGATCCCAACCTCATTTTGGATGGCAGCCATTTCCGATGAGAGGGATTTCAGAACTTGCAGAGCTATCTGTCCTCATGAGATGAACAGCTGATAAGGCTCATTGAGAGATAAGTTCAGGAAATGGGCAAGGATTTTCCAATGACCCTCTAGTTTCCTGACAGAACATGATGAGGTTCAACAACCTGGGAGGGGACGACAGAAATCATATATGTAGTGGCCTGGCTGCTTTCTCTATTGTCATTGCCTGGCACTAATGCAGTGCAAATGTTACATGCCACTGGGCAATCCAAGCTGCAATGTCGTCTAGGGCTATGGGCATGGACTGCTTCATTGGGCATCGTCAATGAAACTGAACACTGCGCAATCCTTAACAAAAATATCTACTTCTGATCTTATGATGGAAGGTCATTGATGAAGCAGCTTAAAATGGTTGGGCCTAGGATACTGCCCTGAGGAACTCTCAGGGACATCTGCTGGAGCTGAGGTGACTGACCTCTAACAATCAAAACCATCTTCCTTTATGCCCCAGGTATGACTCCAGTCAGTGAAAGGCTTTCCCTCTAATGCCCATTGAATTGAATTTTGCCCACTGTCAATTATGCCCTATTTGGTCTATTGTTGCCTTGATCTTCAAAAGCAGTCATCCTCATCGGGAGTTTAACCCATTTCTTTCTATTTTGATCAAGGCTGCAATGAAGTTTGAAGCTGAAAGTCCAGGCAGAACCCAAACTTAGTGTCAGCAAGCAGGTTATGTTTCTGTAAGAGATAACAAGCATGGGGCTGGATGAACACAGCAGGTCAAGCAGCATCATAGGAGCAGGAAAACTTGACGTTTCGGGCCTAAGTGCAGTTTAATGGACCTGTTGCTGACGCCTTCCATAAATTTCCTGCTGAATCAGAGTTAGGGCAGTTTTTGGCAAAATTGTATCTAAATTCATCAAACCATACAACAAGAAAGCAAACCCTTTGGCCCAATTCATCCATGCCGACCAGGATTCCGAAACTGAACTAGTCCCATTTGCCTCTGTTTGGCTCATACCCCTCAAAACCTTTCCTATTCAGGTACCTATGCAAATGTCTTTTTAATGTTGTAAAGGTACCCACCTCTACCACTTCCTCTGGTAGCTCATTCCATATAGGCACCACACCCTGACTGAAAAAGTTGCCTTCGGGTCCCTTTTAAATCTGTACCCTCTAGTTTTGGACTCCCCTATCCTGGGCACAAGACCTTGGCTATTCATCTTATCAATGTCCTTCATGATTTATAAACCTCCATGAGGTCACTCCTCAGCCTCCTATGCTTCAGAGAGAAAAAAAGTCCCAGCCTTTCCAGCCTCTCTTCACAACTCAAAACCTCCAGTCCCAGCGACATCCTCATAAATCTTGTTTGCACCCTTTCCAGTTTAATAACATCCTCCTATAGCCTCTGCCTTGGACAGGACATAAGTGAGCAAATTTCTCCATTGTCCCATAGATATATATGGGCTGAGGATTGGCCGATGGAATTTAATTTGGATGATCGTGATTGCATTTTGATAAGGCAAACCAGGGTAGGACATGTGCAGTTAAAGGTGGGATTCCGGGGAGCGTTGCTGAGAAAAGAGACCTAGGGGTGCAGCTTCATAGTTCCTTGAAAGTGAATCTCAGGTAGACAGGATAGTGAAGAAGGCGTTTGGTATGCTTGCCTTCATTGGTCCGTGAATTGACTATAGGAGTTGGGAGGCCATGTTGTGGCTGTACAGGAGATTGGTGAGGCCACTTTTAGAATATTGCATACAGTTTTGATTGGCCTTCTATAGGGAAGATGTTGTTAAACTTGAAAGGGTGCAAAAAAGATTTAGGAAGATATTGCTGGGACTGGAGGGTTTGAGAGAGGCTGAATACACTGGGGCTATTTTCCCTGGAGCGTTGGAGGCTGAGGGATAATCTTCCAGAGGTTTATAAAATCATGAAGGGCATGGATAGGGTGAATAAACAAGGACCTTTTTCCTAGGGTGGGGGAGTCCAAAACTACAGGGCATAGGTTTAAGGTGAGAGGAGAAAGATTTAAAAAAGGACCTGAGGGTTAATTTTTTTCACACACTGGGTGGTGCATGTATGGAACGAGCTGCCAGAGGAAGTAATGGAGGCTGATATGATTGTAACAACTAAAGGACATCTGGATAGGCCCATGAATAGGAAGGGTTCAGATGGATATGGGCCAAATACTGGCAAATAGGACTAGATGACATTGGGATGTCTGGTTGGCTTGAATAAGTTGGTCCAAAGGGTCTGTTTCTGTGCTGTAAGCTCTAGAGTATGTACTGTATGTACTGGAACAGCTTGGCTTGGGGTGTGAGAGATAAAAAGGTGTGGAGCTGGATGAACACAGCAGGACAAGCAGCATCATAGAAGCAGGAAAGCTTGATGTTTCGGGCCTAGACCCTTCATCAGAAAGGGTTGGGGTGTGGCTGCTTTTGGGGCACATGTCTTCAGTACTATTGCCAGAGTGTGTTCAGGGCCCATAACCTTTGTGGTAATCAATGTCTTCAGCTGTTTCTTGGTACCCTATGGAGGGAACTGAATTTGCTTAAGACTGGTGATAGTGGGCCCTCACAATTAAAGTATCTAATCCCTGGTATTATTCTAGCAACTGACCTCTGAAGCCTTTCAAAGGTCTTAACATTCTTTCCCAAAATAGACAAAAAAACAAACAAACTTTTACAAGGGTTGAGAACACTGAAACAGCCATCTCTTTGTACGAAGGTATGGATCCTGTATGCCGTTTTGGTAAACTTAATAACTTTCCCTGCCAGTTTGAAATGCTGATTGCTATGAACTGGATCTTGCTGCCTGTCAGGGTAATGGAAACACAGTTCTCTTCGCCAGGACTCCAAATGTCCCACAGCCTTGGACAGTGTGTGCTAACTGACAGCAAGATGCAGACTAATTGCTCCAGTTCTACAGCATTTGCAGGACCTATTTCAACAGCAAGGTGAGTATCAGCATTAGCCTATTCTTGTCTGATCCGGATTATATGTTGACAGTCTAATTCTGGGAAGGTGGGAAGTGCTTCTGAGCTCGTTTCAGAGACAGAAGCTTGATCCAATTTTTTCTGATGCCTTTAGTTCTATTTCAAAATTTTCCCAGATGAATATTCCCAGGGGCAATGGAGGCACATTTTCCACTCACTCAGGTGCCGGTCATACAGTTACAGGGCTGTACTTCATGGAAACAGACCCTTCAGTCCAACTAGTCCTTGTCGACCAGACATCTTAAATTAGTCAAGTCCCATTTGCCAGCATTTGGCCCATATCCATCTAAACCTTTTGATTCATGATGCCTTTTAAATCCACCACCTCCTCTGGCAGCTCATTCCACACATCCTCTGCATTTAAAGTTGTCCCTGAGGTCTCTTTTAAATCTTTCCGCTCTCACCTCAATCCATGCCCTCTAGTTTTGGACTACCCTACCCTGGGGAAAATACCTTGGTAGTTTGCCCTATCTATGCCCCTCATGATTTTGTAAACCTCTATAAGGTCACCCCTCATCCTTCAACTTTCCAGGGAAAATAGCCCCAGCCTATTCAGCCTCTCCCTATAGTTCAAACCCTCCACTCCCAGCGATACCTTGTAAATCATTACTGCACCCAGTCCCATTAATGAACAGAAGGACCGACGCCCCTTATGCACTTTATCCTGATCTCAACTGCCAGTGGCTGAGTATTTACACTGGAGCTGATTGGATAGTGCTTTCAAGGAGCTAGCACAAACAGGAAGGATCAAACTGCCTCCTTCCGCGCTACACATCAGCTTCTACACTTGAGGTATACAGCTGTTCTCCACCTCTTTCAGAACGATCTGACTGCTTGATATCCAGTACTGGATGGGCATATATTTCTTCCAATTGGATATTGGAATAATCAAAACCATTGCCTCTGATCTCCCTCTCCGCCAACCCTCCACAATCTCCGTTCCCTCACCACCAACTCCATCCCTGTCCCTGGAGATAGATCAAGGTGAGTCAAGAACACTTGCAAATTACATGTTACATTTTTGACCCTGAGTTTCAAACCACACAGGCTTATCAGAACCAGGAACCTGACTTCCAACCAGTTATCATCATCTGACTTCTTCCCTCCCTTCTTCACCTTATCAGCTTTAGAAACTCACATCCCTACTTTCGCTATCTCTTACCTGGATCATTCCAATGCGCCCCTGAGCCAGTCCATTATCTGTGCCAGTGGTTTCACCTCTGACTCAGAAGGTTGTTAGTTTAATGCCCACTCTAAACCTGAACACAAAAGTCTCAGCCTACTGTCCAGTGCTGCACTATCAGAGTGGACACCTTTCAGAGGAGACATTAAACCAAGGCCCATCCACCTTCTTGGGCTCACATAAAGATCCTAAGACGAAAGATCAAAGATGAATTGTAGAGTTATTTCATGTTTCCTGGCCAGTATTCATTGTCAAAACATCAGAAAAAAAAATGTTTTGGCACTCGTTGTCTTTAAATTAATTTCCGTGTTTCCATGCGTTGTGATTAAGCTTTCAAAAAGTACTTCAGATCTCTGCTTCCAATCTTATCTCACATGGAGTCATATTCATTCATTTATTCCCTCTGCATCCCACTTCTGTTGAGTGCTGGAGATGGCCAACAGGTGCTTGTCTTGCCAAAGACTCCCATATTTCATGATATATGAAAGAAAATATTTCTTTATGACCTGCCCCTTTGGCCAATCTCCGTCTTCAATGTGTGGCTTAGTGTCAAAAGTTTTTGCTACTGTCCCTGCAAAGCACTTTGGGAAATGTTGGCACTTTAAAAGGTGCTATATCAATGCAAGTTGTTAGTGTTACCACTGTAAGTCAGTGGATTCCACCCCCTGCCTGCTAAATTGCAATCACAATCCAGTTGGTAAATAACACATTGGGTGCAGTGGGGAATATTTATCCTAAGCTGTGCTGCTGGTGCTATGAGAGCATAATGAGAGGCAGCTTTCGTCTGAGGCTAACCTGTTTCCCAAATCTCATCTGGAAGCGTCTGTTTCTTACAACAGTTGCTTCAATAATGGAATAGTTCCGATTCCCAATACCGAAATCCCTCACACGCGTGTGAAAGAAAATCACAAATAAATCTGATTAACCTCCCCATCCTGATTATTTGTCAACATTGTTCTCATCTTGTCCTAACAGTAAGTGCTGAAGAAACTCAATGCAGGAGCCTATTGAACCTGACAACAGAAAGCAAGTCGGAATCAACATCAGAGAGGCAGTGATTAACTCAGCTTCTTCTGCCCTACATGTTATTACAAACTATGTGCAGGTTAATCTGCCTCCACCCCCATGCCAGTTTTAATAAATCCTTTGGGCTGTTAACTCCATAGCAATGACCCTGACCACTTGACAATGTCTTTGTTTCAATGAACTAACCAAGACAGCCCAGTACCAGCCAAACAATAAACGTTTTGGTCTTTTGTATTTTACTTTTAATCGCTGTATATAATGACATGGTCACAAGTCCCAGTCAGATTGGAAGTTTCTGTTAGTCCCCTTTGATTAGCCATCGGTATAACATAGAAATATTGAAGATAGGAGCAAGAGTATACCCAAGCCTGCTTCAATCATTCAATATGATCATGGCTGATCATCTGAGAATCCTACCGACCCACCACTCTCTGGGTGAACATATTTCTCCTGATCTATATGTCGTCCAAGACTGGGATTGACTTTACATGCAGCATTCATATTAAACAACTATCTTAGGCCTGAAACGTCAGATTTCCTGCTCCTCTGACGCTGCTTGACATGCTGTGTTCATCCAGCTCGACATCTTGTTATCTCATATCCTCCCTCCACATCAGCTTTTGTGGAGTGGTATTGGGAACCTCTGTTGCAGGTTTTGGAGTAGATTCGGAGGCTGCACTGATGATGTTACCCAGCATGGCAATGTAACATCTGCCGGACAACAAACCAGCTTGGTGAACCGACCAACCTCAACAACCTCCATCGCAGTTGTCAGTCGTGAGCTCAGTTTGTCGTGGTTTGTGGTTCAAACATGGACCGAAGTGGACAGTTGCAGTGAATTTCCTCTCACCGTCAAATCTCCAGCTCACACAAAGTGAACACAGGCCTCGCTCATCTTACGCGGTCATGAACACGATGATGTTTAAGGTGAGATTAAAATGGCCAGTTTTTAAGTAAATGCTGGGTACCTCACAACTCTCGTCTGTAATCTAGAACCCAGACAAGTAGATAGGATGCTGTAACAGTCTATTGGAGCAATTCCCATTTTCGAGCAACCTGCACACCCCCCACCCCCTTTCCTCAAGCCCCCAAAAGCAGACTAACATCCCAGTTTCTATCTCAAGAGAGTATGAGTGCACAAATAAGGCTTGGCACCAGCTCCTAAACCTGGGAGCACTATTACCCAGAAGGACGATGGCATCAGTTGCTGGAAACACCTCTGTCTACATGATATTTCCCATCCCTGCCTCAAAGACTTGGACACATATTCAGCGTTTCTTCATTGTCACAAAACTGGACTCCCCCTCTTGAAGAGTTTGGAAACTGTGTGGACTGCAGTGGCTGACCACCACCTATCCTAAGGCAACAAAGGATAGGTAAGAAGCAGTGCCTACTAGCAATGCCCACACCCCGAGATCGAATTGCCCAAACAAGATAACCAAGTGGAAAGCAAAAGTAGTGGAGGAACTGAATGAGTGTGAGGAAAAGATTTTGACTATAGGGTATAGTGACACTTATCGAGGAAGGCAAGTGATACATTGGCCTTCATCATGAGGGGTTCGATTACAGGAGCAGGGATGCCTTGCTGCAATTGTACAGGGCATGGGTGAGAGTACACCTGGAGTATTGTGCGCAGTTCTGGTCTCTTATCTAAGGAAGGCTGTCCGGCAATGGAAGGAGTGATAGTTTACCAGACTGAATCCTGGGATGGCAAGACTGAGGCATTAAAAGAGATAGATGAGTTGGTTAATTCTAGATTCAGCGGAGGGGTGGATCTCATAGAAATCTATAAATTCCAACAGGACTAGAAAGGGTAGATGCAAGAGGATGTTCCAAATGATCAGGTGATCAGAACCATAGGTGACAGTCTAAGGATAAGGGATGGACCATCTAGGACTGAGATGAGGATAAATTCCTTTACCCAGAGAGAGAAAGTGTATATAAGTTTATAAAATCATGATGAATAGCCAAGGTTTTTTCCCCCCCAAGGTAGGGGAGTCCAAAACTAGAGGGCGTAGGTTTAAGGTAAGAGAGGAAAGATTTAAAAGGGACCGAAGGGGCATGCAGTGGATGGTGCGTGTAAGGACTGAGCTGCCAAAGGAAGTGGTGGAGGCTGGTACAATTACAACATTTAAAAGGCATCTGGATGGGTACATGAATAGGAAGGATTTAGAGGGATATGGGCCAAATGCTGGCAAATTGGACGAGGTGAATTTAAGATATCTGGTCAGTATGGACAAGTTGGACGGAAGGGTCTGTTTCCATGCTGTACAGCTCTATGACTCTATAGTGAGCCTGTGGCGTTCCTGACTACTTGATACCAATGTTTTCAAGAAGAAGTTAGGTATTGTTTGACTTAACGGGATCAAAAGTTATGGGGACAAAGTAGGAACAATATATTGAGTTGGCCGGACAGTTATGATCATATTGAATGGCAGAGCAGGCTCGAAGGGTCGAATGGTCTACTCTTGTTCCTATTTTCTATGCTTCTATGCCAGGTTTCAAAAGAAGCATTCCCAAGGTAAGAGGCCTAGTGAAAGCAGAGTGACATATTGCCTGAGAGCACACACAGATACACACACCTCAGAGACGACACAGAAGGAGGCACATGAGCCAGAAGATGCAGAGGAAATAATTGGAACTAGATTCAGGACAAGTGCAGCAGAGAAGCTCAAGAGGAGTTCACTTTTTACGTTAAGAACAGTTTTGCATGCTGAGTATGAATAGACCTATTCTCCAGTTCAGAGTTTGCTGCTGTCAATTAAAGCCCAGCACTTGGAGAATGGGGAGAGAGACATTTCCGTTCACATCACATTTGTCATTGCATGAGATGCTTTGACACCTGTGGAGAACCAGTCGCTCAGTAGGTTTGAGACTGAGATTGATAGATTTCTACAGACTGAAAGCACCAAGAATATGGGGATAGTGCGGTGAAATGGTATTGAAGTAGAAGATCAGCCATGATCTCATTGAATGAGGGAGTGAGTTAAAAAGGCTGAAGGGCCGACGTTTGCTCCTATTTGTTATGCTCTTATAAAGAGTGGGTGAGGCAGGATCCACTGCATCTGAAATGGGAAATTATTGGCAAAATATCTGAAGGCCTGGAATGTTTAGGACTGTCAGAAAGTGGGAGGCAGTGAAATTAGGTTGAGATTACTCACAGTAAGTGGCTGGCGAGAATACAATGAACAAACTAACTTCCTTCTGTATGGCAGAATTCAATGGCTTCTAGCTGAAGATTTGATGACAGCCAGAAATCATGCACATGCATTGAAAATTTAGAAACAGAAACTAGAGTCCTTTTCATCAACAGCAGCTTTGAAAATGTGCTGATTTAATAATGGATAACATGGCAGCATTAATACGGAGGTGGTGAACCAGCTCCTGCACTGTAAAAGCCCCGACATACCTACCTCTGCCTTAATATACAGTTTGCAATTCCTTCACATGCTCAGCTGTGTGTTCCAAATTTGTCTTCCAGGCAGAACATTACTGAAAGTGTCCTCCCACCCTTCCTCCTATACAAGGCCCAGTCAAGTAATCAAACTGCTAGTTTCAGAGACACATACAATATGACTGAGAAAGTACTCAGGTCTAGCTGTGAGGTACTTGCGATAGGTTTGTGTAAATATCAATTGATTAACTCTGAAGGTGCAGTTGTCAAATGGGTCAGACACTGAGAATGTTAGTTCAGTTGGCTGGAAGCCCATAGTGCAGGTTCAATTCCCGCACTAGCTGTGGTTACCATGAAGAACTCTCCTTCTCAACTTCTCCCTCGCTTGAGGCATGGTGACCCTCAGGTTAAACCAATACCAGTCATCTCACTTCTAATGAGAGAGTGAAACTACAGTAACTTTACCTTTAGGATGGTTAAATGAGATAGAGGCATAGAGTCATTGAGTTGTCCAGCACAGAAGTGGACCCTTTAGTCCGTCTCATCGATGCCAACCAGATATTTTAAATTAATGTAGACCCATTTACCAGCGTTTGGCCCATATCCGTCTAAATCCCTCCTATTCATGTACCCATCCGGATGTCTTTTAAATGTTGTAATTGTACTCAGCCTCTACCACTTCCTCTGGCGGTTCATTCCATACATGCACCCTCCTCTGTGTGAAAAAGTTGCCCCTTAAGTCCCTTTTAAGTCTTTCCCTTCTCACCTTACACCTATTCCTTCTAGTTTTGGACTCCCCTACCCTGAGGAAAAGACCTTGACTATTCATCCTATCCATGCATCTCACAATTTTATAAATTTCTATAAGGCCACCCCTCAACCTCTGATGCTCCAAGGAAAATAGCCACAGTCTGTTCAGCCTCTCCCTATAGTTCAAACCCTCCAACCCCGGGAACATCCTTGTAAATCTTTTCTGCACCCTTTCAAGTTTCATAACATCTTTCCTATAGCAGGGAGGACAGAACTGAAGGCTGTATTCCAAAAGTGGCCTAACCAATATCCTGTACAGCTGTAACATGGCATCCCAACTCCTATACTCAATGCACTGACCAATAAAGGCAAATGTACATTGAATTCAGAAAGGTGTAGATAAAAAGAACAATATTTTAATTATAATGGAAGCATGGGCATAAAGGATATTGGGCTGTAAGTACACAATGGTTGAAAGGAACAGATATTCCAGTACTGAAGAAGACAGGGCACTGATCTAACAATATCATAAACGTAGATAGCTCATCTTAACATATTTCATTGCTTTACAGTTCCTTTGAGACAGACTTTGCTGTGCTATGAAATTAAATTGTTCTCCAACTATTAGCTCTGACTGTTTACAAATTAGTTTTCCCATTGTTAAGAGTCTACTATTAAGAGGCAGTAGAAGTGAAAAAACAGCACCGAATATTGGGTCATACATAAAGCTGCATGCTCTTTTTCTGCAAGATACTTGCTGATAGTTTGTGGGCTGTGCCTGAGGACAGATTTCTAAGCTATGTTTGGACTCATTAAAGTTTGCTTCGTACAAATTGCTGATTATCTGATTAAACTATATATATATAAAAAGGGCTGATTGCAAAGTAATGTCATCCAAGTGTTTAAGTGTTCACTTTTCAGGGCGTTTTCTCCGGTTCTAGCACTGGCTAGTAGCAATTAAGAGTAGCTGCTAACTTTAGTTTCAACCCCGCAAGCATTAACATCAATGGTCTGTTAAATTAAGAAATGCAAGAGGCAATTTTCCAGACCTTGGCCACTTGGGAGCATATGTTGCCTGAGAGCAAAGGTCAGGACAAGCAGAGTGGAGATCTGTACTAAGTGGCAGTTGCAACGTTAGCCTGACAATTATAAATGAGTTTGGAAGGTGGGACAGTTCTGGAGAAAGCAGGCAGAAGTAAAATCACGACGACACACAGGCACAGTCTGGGAACCGAAAATGAAACAAGAAGTGGTACACCTTAAATGTTGAAATGCTCAAAATAATCGGGCTTTGAAAAGAATTGAAAATCCGGGTATAAAGATGATCGGAATATAACAAATAGGTAAACAGAACCATTAGAAGGTTAATGGAATGCTGACCTTTATATCCAGAGGAATAGAATACCAAAGTGATAGACCACGACAGTATCTTAAACACAGACAGCTCTTCTTACTTTGTTTTATTGCTTCACAGTTCTTATATTGTGCTATTTATGGGGAGGATAGGTCTAGGGAAATAGACTAAAATGTTGAGTTAGGTCCTCCTGGAGTAAAAATAGGCAATCGTTCTAGGGCAGCACGGTGGCTCAGTGGTTAGCACTGCTGTCTCACAGCACCAGGGACCTGGGCTCAATCCCACCCTCGGGCAACTGTTTGTGTGGAGTTTGCATATTCTCCCTGTGTCTGCATGGGCTTCCTCCCACAGTCTTAAAGATTTGCAGTTTAGGTGGATTGGCCATGGTAAATTGCCCGTAGTGTGCAGGCTAGGTGGGTTGGCCATGATAAATGCAGTGTTATAGGGGAAGGGGTGAGACTGGGTGGGATGTTGTTCAGAGGATCAACCTGGACTTGATGGGCTGAATGACCTGCTTCTTCAAAATTGTAGGGATTCTATACATGTAAAAAAGTGGCAAAAGTTTGAAAACTGTTTTCCACTGACAGCAACTGATGCTCTGCGTACTTGAAATCTGAGAATATCAGGCCAAAAGGTATTAGAGGATGTGGGGCAAAGACAGATAACCAGAGTGAGGTCAAAGATCATAGAACCTCTACAGTGTGGAAACAGGCCATTCAGCCCAACAAGTCCACACCGCCCCTCCAAAGACCATCCCACCCAGACCCATTCCCCTAATTTCCCATGTCTAACCCACTTAACCTAAACATCCCTGGGCACCATGGGGCAATTTAGCATGGCCAATCCACCCAACCTGCACATCTTTGGACATGATCTCTTTGAACTGAGGCCCAAGAAACTTAATAGCCTGCTGCTGTCCTTAGTAGATACATTCACTTGTGTAGGCTGGTAAGCGGAGTTAGCACAAAACCGACAGGTAACCAAAAGCAGAGAGAAACAGAAAGGTTAAGAGATTTATACAAACATCCGAATCACGAGCAAGAGTAGGCTGCTCAGGCCCTTGTGTCTGCTCTGCTATTCAGTAAGGTCACAGCTGCTCTCACTGGAACCTCAAACCTGCTTTCCTATCAACTCCCAATAACCTGTCACCAAACTTGCTCTAAAAGAATCCATCAATCTTTGCTTAAAAAATATTCTATGACTCTGCTTCCACCAACTTTCCAGAAACAGACTTCCAAAGACTCACACTCCTCTGAGAGGAAGAATTTTGCCTAAACTGTTTTAAATGGGCAGTGCCTGGATTTTAAATGGTGGCCCCTAGTTCCAAGTTCTCAGATGAAAGGAAGCATTTCTCCACAGGGAAGATCACTTAGGATTTTCTTTCAGCAACATTGACTATAAAAATAAAATAAAGAACTGCAGACGCTTGAAATATGAAACAAATTCAGAAATTGCTGGAGAAACTCAGCAGGTCTGGCAATATCTGTGACGAGAAAGCAGAAAATTCATGTTTCAGGTCCTGTGACCTTTCTTCTGAATTTCTGCTTTCTGTTTTTTCTTTCCCAACCCATTGCAAAGCAAAGGATTCCTTCACCTTCGATGACCATACAGGACTCACCCCTTCCCCTGTAACACTGCATTTACCACGGCCAACCCATCTGGCCTGCACACTATGGGCAATTTGCCATGGCCAATCCACCTAAACTGCAAATCTTTAAGACTGTGGGAGGAAGCCCATGCAGACACAGGGAGAATGTGCAAACTCCACACAGACAGTTGCCCGAGGGTGGAGGACCATACAGGACATAACAATAACAATGCAGTGCTCATGTGCTCTTTGATGTTGCTTCCTGATTCACCAATGTACCACTCAAAGAAGACATAGACATTCACGCTGCAGCACTATATCATGAGGATCTGGACCTGCTGATATACTGTGAATCAATATTCACAGAACTCAGCAAGTCGCACAGTTGAGTTCAGGCTTAATGATGCGACACCATAATGTATGCCCAAATAGATGAAGGTTCTAGTGGGAGATTCCTGCTGGGTCCAGCTCTCGCAAACATCCATGAGAAGAGAGTCTTGGAAGGATCGACACCAGGCCGGCGATCCTTGCATTTTCCAAAATGAAGATGATTCATTTGCCGCGTTTAAATCCACAGCTTCGGAGGTCAAGGCAGTTCCAAGAATACAGCAGCAAAACCAGAAGTTTCTGGAGAAACTCAGCAGGTCTGGCAGCATCAGTAGAGAGAAAACAGAGTTAACGTTTCGAGTTCAGCGACGCTGCTTCTTAGTTTTTGTTTTTGTTCCAGTGCATACAAGGCTAGAGCGTCTTAACTTTTCTCAAAGTGAACCTCCCCTATCCCACTCAATTCTAGATATCAATTTGGTAAACATTCTTTGGACTGCCTCCAAAATTTACATAAGTTGACCCATATAGTACACAGAATGCCAGATGTGATCTTATTAGTTCCCTAGTAATTGAATCATAGCCTCCCTACTTTTATACTCAATTCGCCTCATGATAAATGATAATATTCTATCAGCTTTCTTAATTACTTGTTGTACCTACATACAAACTCTATATAATTCATACATAGGAATCCCCAGATCCATCTGCATCTCAGAGCTCTGCAATCTTCCACCATTACATTATCCCTTGTTTTTAAACAAAAATCCTGTCAAATGGACAATTTCATATAACACTCCATTGCTATATCTTTCACTGTACCAAGCTGTCTCTTTTTTTCAACCCTCATGCCCTCTACACAACTTACTTTTCAATCTATCTCTGTATGACTTACTTACATTGTAAACAATTGCAGTCCCATCGGTGATTCCTGTGGCACACCACTATGACATCTCAACAAGACACATTCATGTCTGCTCTCGGCTTCCATTTAGCCGGCCAATCCTCCATCTGTGTCAATGTGTTACCTCCCATGAGCTATTGTTTTCCACCATAATCTTTGATATGGCATGTTACCAAATGCCTTCTGAAAATCTAAATACCATACATCCATTATTTCCCCTTTATCTACAGCACGTTACCTCCACAAAGAATTCAAATAGTTTGGTTAAACATGGTTTCCTTTTGACAAAACCAGGCTGAAGAAGTCATTTGCAGAGGGAATAATGGATCTTAGGAATAAGGCAGCTAAAGGGACCACTAGAGAGAATTTACAATTGATGTGTCTTGGAGTATCATCAAGATAGAGGAGTTTATAAAAATGGTGGCATTGAGTAGATGGAGGTGGCGTGAAAATCATTTCTTAACATCTTCAAAAAGGTTGCACACAATGGCGTATCTGAATAATATTTCAGCCCTGAGTGCATAATAATTTCAAGACTTAGAATCCCAGATATTGTTTGGGAGGGAGGGTGTGAGATGAATGGGGAAGGATGGGGAATGGGAGCAAGTGAGTGAGGGTGTCAGAGAGGATAAGTGTTCCTCCTTTCTCAAATGTAATTTGTGGCAGCCTCCAGCTTTGAGGACAATGGAGGATATCTCCAGTAGACTCTTCTAGTATTTGGCAGACTTGATATATTCAGCACAGCACAGCACAGCACAACACAATTTCATGTTGGTTCCCAGGGCAGGCGCTGTCCTCCTCAATCTACAAAGAGGCTACTGCCCTCTTCAGAATCAGGCTTTTGTTGTCACTCACCATATTGAATATTTAGGTCACCTTTAAAATGGGTGTGGCATCAACAAATTTTGCTTAAGTGAAGGAGAGAAAACACAGGGATGCCAATATAAATATTTACGAATACCACAAATCACAGTTGCAAAGCCCTTTCAACACAGTGAATATTTCTCAACGGTTCACACAAAACAATATGTGTACCATCGATATTTTTCAGGAAATTGATAGCCAACAAGCGAAATAAAAATATAAGCCACAAATATACAAGGGTCACTAGAAAAGGGACAGGATTTCATCATCAACACGGCAGAAATAATGAATCCATCTATTATTTCATTGATTTGTATAGATAAGGAATGTTTAACTGTTGCTACAGAGGATAGTCAGCAATTCCTAAGACTGTCAAATGCACGACTGAAATCTTCAAGGGTGTACTCAGTACTGAGTTAACACAGGAAGGATTGTGTTAACACACTGGTGGGCTAAAAATAATTTATATTGAGATGTGTGAGAGAGAACGAGAGAGAGAGAGAGAAAGGCAAGCAGGGATAGGCAGATGGAGGTAACAGGAAGGGAGAGGCACAAATAGAGAGGGAGAGACAGACAGACAGATGGAGAGACAGGCAGAAATGCAAAGCAACAAGAAACACCGAGGGGGCACTAAAACGTTGTGAGTTAAAACAGGGCGAGTTCGAAGGACCAAATTTATCCTGCCGCTCTACCCCCACCTTCCCCCCACCCCCCACCCCTCCCACCTCTGCCCCAACTCAATAGTACAGGTATTGCCACATGGTTGTAAATGACCCTGAAAACTTGCCTCAGCATTTGCCCCAGATTCCTGTCATAGTTTTATGTATAGGTGGCTGAGGCATTTGCCTGCGCTTGTTCCTTCACTTAAAGGAGCAAGGAGAAAAATCAGAGGGTGCATTTTAATCGCACTCTGACAGGTGTGAAGAAGCAAGAGGTGGGCTCTTAGGCTCCAACTCTGGGTTTCTGCCGGAGCTTTTGCCATTTCAGTGAGTCCTGGAGCAAGCTTGATAGCCAATGGAACACTCAGTAGTGAAATCAGTCTTGTAGTGTTGGAAAGGTGTGGGTCTGTCCTGACTCCCCCCACACCCATATTCTCCCATACCCACAGTTAGAAACCTGCCACCTCCCTGACCACACCCTCCCTGACTTCAAATCAGATCCATCCATCTTCCAGGACAGATGGCGGCTAATCAGCTGGCCTCATATGCTGGCCATCTAAAGGAGAAAGTGTTTTGGGGCAGCTCTCACCTCCTGCAGCCCAGTACAAGCAAGCAGCTGGGAGAGACAGGATGTAAATCCGACCAGGGAGATAAAATTGACCAGGATTCATTTGGATGCTGTTGGCTTAGGCCCATCATCAGCTCAGAGGTAAACGAACCCAACTTAGGGAGTAAAATAGATGGAGAATCACAGATTGAGAATTGGAAAATTCCAAGCCGTGACAAGATATATACAGAATTCATGAAGTTGCAAGCGAACAATTTCACAGTAATACACAGGTGAAAATAAAGTAATAACTTCAAAAAAAAAACCAATGGCACAATTTTGGATTTGATGTGAATCTTTCCTGCAGGAATAAGGATGGGGTGCACACAGGATTAAGACAGCAAGTTACTGTGTGAAGATCCCTTGTTCCCTTTCAATATTAAATGCAATAAGATTCTATATAAATGTCACAGTGACAATGAATTTGACAATGCATTTTTCCTCCTCCCTCTCTCTCTCTCTCTCTCAAGGTTCCTCTTGGAAACTCTTATGAATATTTAAAAATATATTTTTATTTAAATTAATCCTATTGGATTGCTGGCAAAAAACAAAATTAGTTAAGCGTTTTGTGTTGTTCCCAAAGGCAAAACTGTCAAGAAAAGTCTTTTTAAAGAAAGGGAGTTAGATTGAATTAATAGCGGTGAGCTTAATGCAAGAAACACTTTTGTAGGAACAAGCGTAGACCATTCAGCGCCATAACCCTGCTCCACCTTCCAATTAGATCATGGTTGATTTGTACCTCAATTCTGTCAACTTGCCTCAGTTCCATAATCCTCAATCCTCTTGGTTTTACAAAAATTCAATCAATCTTTATGCTGGCTTTTTCAAACAGAAATAGACTTTGGCAAGAAAAAGTTCTGGATTTCCATCACATTTAGTGTGAAGAAATGTTTCCTGATGTCATCCTTGAATGGCTTAGTCAAATTTTGAGTTTATTCTCCCTTGTTCTGGACTCTCCCATTACAGGAAATAATTCCTCTCTACCTATTACATCAGCCCTAATTGTTGTTCTGAACATTGCAATGAGATCACCCCTTAATTTTCTGCCCTCAAGTGGATACAAACCTAGACAATGCAATCTGTCCTATTAATGCTTCATTTTGCAATGTAATGGTTTTAGTCCAGTTTTGTTATAAAGCCTCTCTGCTTTCTCCTCTTCGTCCTTTGTGGGGAGGGACAGAATGGTGGTGGTAGAAACAATGAAGCATAGGGGACAGTATCAGGGACCCATGTTCAATTCCACCCTTGGGTGGCTAACCATTTCGAATTTGCACCCCATGTCTGCGTGGGTTTCCACCGGGTGCTCCGGTTTCCTCCCACAGTCCAAAGATGTGCAGGTTAGGTGGATTGGCCATGGGAAATGCAGGGTTACAGAGATAGTGTGGGGAGGTGGGATGAGTCTGGGAGGGATGCTTTCTTTGGAGTGTCAGTTTAGAACTGATGGGCTGGATAGCCTGCTTCCCCATTGTAGGGATTCTTTGAAAATAATGTAGGAGCAGGAGTACACCTTCCAGCCTGAATCCACCATTCTATATGACCAGGTGAGGGAGAGGTCTGAAGCTGGAGGATGACAGAAGAGAGGTGAGTGATGGTAGGGGAAGGAGAGGGTTATGCACACTGGGGGAATTTGCATTGAGTGGTGGTGGGACAAGGGTTGTGGAGGTGATAGAAGTGCAGGGTTTAAGAGTGGAGAAGGGGCAATTATGAGTATGAAGAGCCGGGGCTGGCAGACTGACAACGGATGTAGATGGGGGCACGGGAAGTGGAGGAGGATATCACTTGCATTTACTGAAATGCCATTTGTTTTTTTCCCCAAGATGGCAGCAGTGGAATAAGCAGCTTTCAGTATCCTGAGCCCAGGGCTCCTTGGCTCTCCTTGGCTTTTCTTTTTTACTACCTTTTGAATTTCACTTACCACCTTGTGGAGAGGCCAACCGAAGCGGTTTGGAGGTGAATTTGAGTTCCCCAAGGCGGCAGTGGAGGAGGGAGGCTGTTTGGGCCCAGTACGGGTCCCGGCAACATTGGCGGTGACTGCATTGCCCAGCATGCGCTCGTGGCAACGGCAACACCGATGGAGCCAAGATGGTGCTGAGGAATAGAGACTCTGCAGTGGCATGGCCAAGGGCCCAGGGCTGGCTGAGTGCTTCGTGATGGCGTTGGTCCCAGCATCCAGGTGGAAGAGCCTGGATCCAGGCCACATGGTTCAGCCCTTGACAAGAAGCACTGTGCGGCTGAACTTTTAACTTTAGTTCCTTATTTTCCAACTTTATACTCTACGTCTCGGTTTATCTCCTGTGTTTTTAGATGACGCCAGAGAGTGGCAACAACCTCTGACACATTTCACTGCATTTGTGACAAATACATGGAACAAGTACATGTGACAATAAATTAATAAATCAATCATAAATGATAAATCATTTGCTACCCCACCCATATGGTGAACTTGGATTGTCACAATCCATGGACAGTCCGGTCCATAGGGGTAGGCCTCTATTGAACTCAAGCTCATCATTTTTTCTCCTTAAGCATTGGCTCTTCACTGGCAATGTGACCAAGACTGAAAATCCACATAGGACTTGTTTTTCCAACTTTTGTGATCCAGGGGTGCTGAGGGATGGTGCGCATCCAACCCTAATTACAAAGCCCACAGAGTGGTCTAAACATCCACCCGCCTCACACATATCTTTTAGGGTGAGAGATCTGCCTTCCTTACCCCGTCTAACCAAAACATGACTCCAGGTCTGCAGCAAGGTGGCTGGCTCTAAGCTACCCTCCAAACCTTGGCAGTGGTAGGCAGTCCTGTACCACCTTCTCAAGGGCAGTTAGCGAGTGGCAATAAATGCTCAGTGGCACCCACATCCCCCGCAAACAAATATCCCAACAAAAATTACCTGAAAAGCCCAAGAGGCACACGCCCTCCCAATATCCCCCACTGGCCCTCCTTCCTACCCATCCCATCTATGTTGATGTGACTACAATATAATCATTGCCAGAGCAAGCATGCAGTGGAAGGACACCCCTCCATCTCTCCCTTGCTGCCACTTCCACTTTGTGGAGACACTAGTGATATGGTGCCACCACCCTCGGAGTTAAAATCATGAGGATTTCAATGGGAGAAATTACAGAGAAACTAGCTGCACTGGCAGAGTTTTCAGTAACCAGAGAACAGAAGTGATAGGCGAAAGAGCCAGGGGTGGATTCTATTTAACTAACACGTCACAATGATCGAGAACGCACTGCCTGAAACGTTGGTGGGGTCTGGTTCAGTTGTAACATATTTATTTGCTTTTAGCGTGGGACAAATTGGAATGCTCTTTCAAAGACAGGTATCAGCATGGGAGGCTGAATGGCTTCCCACTGTGCTGTAAGATCACAAGTCTGTATTATCTTAAAAAATACCCAATAGACAGTTTTTACATAGTAACACTTCCTCCACTCATCCTCTTGCACCTGAATGCATTTGCACTTGTGCTTCAGAGGTT
The DNA here is from genome assembly GCA_024137785.1 of Ginglymostoma cirratum. Lineage (NCBI taxonomy): Eukaryota > Metazoa > Chordata > Chondrichthyes > Orectolobiformes > Ginglymostomatidae > Ginglymostoma > Ginglymostoma cirratum. Next base: position 34,915,027 of record JAHRHZ010000040.1, on the reverse strand, counting down.
GAACTGTTAAAGGGAGAATTTGAATTTAGAAGAATGAGGGGAGTGTCATAGAAGCCTACCAAATTTTAAAAGGACAGGACAAGATAAATGCTGGAAGGATGTTCCCAATGACCAGGGAGTCCAGAAGCAGGGGTCATGGTGTAAGCTTACTGGGTAAGACTGAGTTGAGGAGAAATTTCTCCACCTTGAGAGCCTGTTGAATTCTCTGCATGGGTAGCAGTGGAGGCCAAAATATTGAATGTTTACAAGAAGGACTTAGGTCTTGTCCTTAAGGCTAAGGGCATGAAAGGGTATGGGTGAAAGTAGCAAAAGGGTATTGATTGGATGAAGAGATAATAGGTACTGCAGATGCTGGAGAATCCGACATAACAAGGTGTGGAGCTGGATGAACACAGCAGGCCAAGCAGCATCATAGGAGCAGGAACCTTGCAGAGGTTAATAAAATCATGAGGGGCATGGATAGGATGAATATCCAAAGTCTTTTTCCCAGGGTAGGGGTGTCCAAAACTAGAGGGCATAAGTTTAAGGTGAGAGGGGAAAGTTTTAAAAGGGACTTAAGGAGCAACATTTTCACACAGAGGGTGGTGCCTCTATGGAATGAGCTGCTAAAAGAAGTGGTGGAGACTTGTACAATTACATACCAAAGGTATGTAACAAACCAAAGGTTTGTTTCGTGCTATACAACTCTGTGAATATCAGCAATGATTTTATTGAATGGGAGAACATGTTTGAAGGGCTGAATGGCCCACTCCTGCACCTTTTTTTCTATGAGAATTTAATTCTCTACAAAGTGCCTCCAAAGGGGCAAGTGTAGGGGCCAGAAGACCATTTGCACATGTGCACATGACAGTGGGTTTGTCAGTAAGGGGTCACCAATGTATAATGGTTTAAGCAGTCACACCCATACTTAGTGTGATGATACACCGAGCCACAGTGACAGGCAGCATATCCTGCTGGACACTTAGTCTCGTGCCAGCTCTCCAGTTGCAATAAAACAGCCTGGTCAAACCATTCATCGAAGAGTCTGACGTGAAATTAAACTGAATTAGAACAACTGCCAGAAACATTGCAGGCAGACAGGGAAGAGGCAGCCCTTTGGAAAGACCAGAGCAAGAACCATCGGCCGAAAGTGCTGTTCCATTCTATGATTGGAAAATAAGGATAGCCAAAATGTCATCAATTGCTCCTGCCTTTGCAAGAGCAACTAGGGAAGGGCAATAAATTCTGGACTTGCCAGGAAGAATGGAACAGAAAAACCGGTAGCTACAGACTGTTTCTCTCAAGGCTACTTGTGATTCCCTGCAATCCACTTCAATTTATATGAGTGACAAGCAGAGGTGCAGTTGGAAGAAGACCTGAAACAGTTAACAGCCCATGGAGCCAAGAGCAATATATTTTTGTTTTACTGGGAAGTGTCCCTCGCTGTGTCTGATTATAGGCAATCAGACTTATAAATCTGTGAGGCACAGGAGAAAGCATTACGTTAAGGGGGGAGAAAAGAGATTTACTGGAACAATATCAAGTCAGAAAGGTTATAGCAGCAATCGGGAAAGAGGTAAAGGCTGGGACACCTTTCTTAGAAAGGAGAAGGTTGAGTAGTGGTCCTGGTTTAGGCTTTGAAATTATTGAGTTTTAGGGGGAGGGTGATAGGGCAGAGACTCAGTCATAGGAGAGATGGGGTGATACAAGAGTATAAGACAGTCAATAAGGAAAAGAAAAGAGAAAGGAATTCAGCAGAACTTTTTTTTTCACACTGGGTGAGCTGGTTAAAACAGTAAGGAGCAGTTGAGGTGATTATAAGGCAGATGCATTTGGGAAAATTGTAGCATCTGAAGGGGTGAAAGACCAGGGAATGGGATTGGATGAATTGGGAAGGAGGGACATAGAGTGAGGAGTTGGGTGGAGCAGAAGGCACTAAGCGGGGTCTAGATGGAGCAAATGGCCTGTTTGCGGGCGCACACACGGAGCAAGAGAGGCTAACTCGGTCCTTTTGTGTTTCTCAGTCCCTTGCTGTTCTGTGGTTAGTTCAGAGTCAACGTGTGTGTGTGTGTTGGTGTGAGAATGTGGAGCACACAGGACCCTCTCTTCCCGGAACCAGCTATAAAGTTCAGAGAGGCAGCGGGGAACTATTCCATCCTCCTGGTTTACCTACCCCTTACCTCTCCCTGGGGGGGATTAGGAGGAGGAGCCGCTTGTCCTGTCTCCCCAGAACGGCGGGACGATGCAAAGTGAAGCAGGAAATGTTTTATTCTCTCTCTCAGGAACCAGCGCTAGCGCTAACAACACGTGTCGCCCAATTTCAATGCAACAGCCCGCTTCGCTGTTGTCAGTTTCGCAGTTGGGAATGAAACTGCAAGGAAATTGCACAGCCCATGCTAGTCAGCACTGGGGGACCCTCCAGCACACACACACACACACACAAACACAAAACCATGCTGAGAACAGCCTTACCTTGACATAGGATTGTGTAGTCTTGCTTGGAGAAAGGAGAAAGTTACTGTTCACAAAATCCCGTCAGGTCCAGTCCTCGGGAACACTTGAAAGCTTCATTCTTTTTTCTCTCTCTCTCCGTCTCTCCTCACGGTGAAGACAAGCGCGCTCAGCTCCGCAGGAGCTCGTTCTCACTCAGCTTCCATTTATATCCAGGGTGCAGTTTGTATGAGGATTGAATTTGTTTCAACTTCCTCTCCTCCTCCTCTGTCTTCCTCCTCGTTTCTTCGTCAAAACGGTCTGGAGTCACTCAAATCCGCACCTGGAAGATTCTCCCTGAAGAAGTCTCAGCCTCATGCTGAGCACTGACACACACACACATACACATACACAGAGCACCCTCGCTCCCTCCCCAAATCCAGGGAAAGCGAGAAACACACTCCCACTCTCTCTTGCTCCTTCGTCTTCTGCCACTCTTTCTCCCAGCCTCTCCCCCACAATTCACTCTTCCTCGCTCTCTCTCCCTCTCTATCCCTCTTTCTATCTCCTCCTTTCGCTGTCTTTTTCACGCCCTTTCTCTGACCCCCTCCCCCCTCTTTCAATCCCTCAGCTCCTCTTCGGGTCCTCCCCCGACTCCCCAGCCCAGTCTCTCTGTCAGCCTTCTTACCTGACTCACAGTCACACACTTGCACTCTGCAGGTCATAAGAAAGCAGACACGCACGCATTGGGAGAGAGAGAGAGAGATGGACACACACACACGCACACAGTTTTCTCCCTCCCTCTCTCCCTCTTTCTGCTCCCTTATCCAAATCCTCAGCTTTCAGCAGTAGCAGTCAGAGGAGAGAGGGTAACGGAGACACAGACAGGCAGAGAGGCAGCATTGCAGCGCTCTCTCCATCTCTGTACCATACACAGCTCTAGGTGGCAGAACGCACCCAGCTCAGCGCTGAGAGAGAACCCAGCCAGCTGTCCCTGCGCAGCCCGAGCTGCCTCTAAGATAGAAATCTCACCGTCAACGTGAACTCTATCTGGGAACATTCCCCGGGGCAGCCCCACACTGGCCTATTCTGTTTTGTGGCTGGCTGGAAGCACAATGAAGCAATCAGACCCTCCAGTTTTTTTTCTTTCCCTCTCTATTTTAAGAGGATTTCTATGCCATTAAGTAGCGAGTCGATGTACTCCTAAGCTGGCCGATTTGCGTAGACTGAGCTGAAGTAACCAAAGTGGATAGTGGGGATTGACGGTGGCTAAGAGGGGAAGGGAAAAGGGCTGGCTTTATATAGCCGTGCTCACGGCTTCAGCCAAGCTCCCTATAGCCAGTGGAAGTCATTTCCAAGTGCAGGCACTGGAATGTAGGAACTGCAGCAACCAATTTATAGTCAGTAAGCTCCCACAAACTGCTGCGACCAGATAACCTTTAGGAATGATGCAGGCGGGAGGGTAAATGTAGCACAGGGGTGGATGCAGAATTCCCCTGACCTTCTTATTAGATTACTATTTTGGAATCTTTTAGAGAAATTTCCAGGATCCCCTCTTCCAATGATGGCACACCCCTCCCCGCACCCCCAATGCCACACTTGGACCCTCCCTGCTGTACTGTACCAGGAGTGTCAGCTTGGAATATATCCTCCAGTCATAGAGGGGGACTCCAATCCATTACACTCTGGCTCAGTGATGAGGATGCAATTGTGGGAGCCCCAGCTTATGCCTGAGAAAGGCAAAATGGTATGGAGGCTAGCACTTAATGGTAGGGGTCTGCTGAACCAGAGGGTGCAGTTCATAGTTCCTTGAAGGTGGAGACACAGGTAGACAAGGTTGTGAAGAAGGTGTTTGGCACACTTGCCCTTATTGGTCAGTGTATTGACTATAGGAGTTGGAATGTCATGTTGCGGTTGTATAGGACATTGGTTAGGCCACTTTTGGGATTCTGCATTCGATTCTTTTCTCCTTGCTACAGAAAGGATGTTGTTAAACTTGAAAGGGTGCAAAATAGATTGACAAGGATGTTGCCAGGGTTGGAGGGTTTGAGATCTAGGAGGAGGCTGAATAGACTGGTGCTATTTTCGCTGGAGCATTGAAGGTTGAGGGAGGACTTTCTAGACGTTTATAAAATCATAAGGGGCATAGATAGGGTGAATAGACAAGGTCTTTTTCCTTGGATGGGGGAGTTCAGAACTAGAGGGCATGGGTTTAAAGTGAGAGGGGAAAGATGTAATATGGACCTAAGGGATAACATTTTCACACAGAGGGTAGTGCATGTATGGAATGAGCTGACAGAGGAAGTGGTGGAGGCTGGTACAATTACAACATTTAAAAGGCGTCTGGATGGGTATATGAATGGGAAGGGTTTAGAGGGATATGGGCCAAATGCTGGCAAATGGGACTAGATTCATTTAAGATGTCTGGTCGGCATGGATGAGTTGAACCGAAGGGTCTGTTTCTGTGCTGTACATCTCCATAACTCTATGAGATAAATAACTTTGAGACACTAGGGGAACCTGGGGTACAAACATCAGACTGGAGTTTATGTAACCGTTCAACTGTCATCTTATTGAACATCTAAGGTGCTGGATTGCTTCACCCTGTCCTTGCAACTGGGATAACCCTGAAAGATTCATTCTAATTGGTGATCACTGTTAATTGATGTATCAGTGTAAATAACAAATAATTTTTAAACTTTAATGGCAATTAGTGTGATAGCTTGGCTTTCCCCAGCTAAAAATTGAAGTAGCTCCCTTAACCAGATAACACCTAAGAATAAGCTCAACCTGGCTTGTCTTCCTTTTCATCCCATTTTTCCAAGTGTACAAACAGACAATGGAAGCAAAGGATATAATCTAAGTGGATTTTCAGAAGGTTTTTTGGTAAGGTATCACATTTAGGTTACTGAACTTGCCTGTAGTGTTGGGCTCAGAGATAACCAGATAATTTTCTGATGAAGGGTTTAGGCCCGAAACATCAAGTTTTCCTGCTTCTATGATGCTGCTTGACCTGCTGTGTTCATCCAGCCCCATGCTTGTAGTGTTGGGCTAGTGTGTTAGCATGGATAGAGAATTGGCCAACAAATAAAAGGTAGAGTTGGGATAAAAGGGGCATTTTCAGGATGACAACCTGTAACTAGTGGAGTGCCAGAGGCATCAGTGCTGGGTCCATAATTATTTACAGTATGCATTAATATCTTGGAAAAAGAAAGTGAATGCATTGTAGCCACGTTTGTGGATGACTCAAAAATAGATGGGAAGGCGCATGGTGAGAATGACACAAAGAGTTTGCAGACGGATATATACAGGTTAAATTAATGAGCAAAAACTTGGCAGATGGAATACAATGTGGGGAAGTGTGAGGTTATTCACTTTACTAGGGACAATGGAGAAGTCATACATTTTCTGAAGAAGGGTCCAGACCCAAAACGTTGGCTTTCCTGCTCCTCTGATACTGCCTGGCCTGCTGTGTTCATCCAGCTCTACACCTTGTTATCTCAGACTCCAGCATCGGCAGTTCCTACTATCTCATACAGTGTCATACAGCACAGAAACAGGCCCTTTGGCCCAATTTGTCCATGCTGATCAGGTTTCCTAAACTGAACTAGTCCCATTGGCCTACATTTGGCCCATATCCCACTTAAACCTTTCTTACCCATGTACCTGTCCAAATGTTTTTTAATGTTATAATTGTACCCGCCTGTACCATTTCCTCTGGCAGCTCTGTATACACACCACCCTCTGCGTGAAAAAGTTGCCCCACAGGTCCCTTTTAAATCTTTCCCCTCTCATCTAAAACCTATGGTCTCGAGTTTTGAACTGCCCTACCCTGGGAAGAAGACTTTGGTTATTCACCCTATCTATGCCCTTTTGTGATTTTATGAACCTCTGTAAGATCACCCCTCAGCCTCCTTTGCTCCAGGGTAAAAAAGGTCCCAACACAACCAACGTCTCTTTATAACTCAAACTATCCATTCTCGGTAACATCCTACTGAATCATTTTTGCAACTTTCCATTTTAACAAGCAGAAGTTACAGAACAGAGGGTTTCGGGACTCCTCGTCCAAGGATTACAAAAAGCCAGTGTACAAGTTCAGAAGGCAAATGGAATGTTAGCCTTCATTTCAAAGGGAATGGAATACAAAAGTAGGAAAGTTTTGCGAAAATGGTACAAGATTCAGCTGGAATGCTGTCTCCAGTTTAGGTTCCCTCAGACTTGAGGAGTGACAGAAATCTAACGCACAGAAAAAGGCCTTTCGGTCCATCATGCCGGTCAAAAACAGCCAATTAACAATGCTAATCCCATTTTCCAGTAGTAGGCCTTGTATGCTTTGGCATTACAAGTCCAAATCTAAATACTTCTTAAATGTTACAAGGGTTTCTGCCTTTACTACCCCTACAGGCATTCTCACCATCTTCTGCATGAAAAAAAAAAGTGCTGGAAATCATGGGAGAGAGAGCAAAGCTAACATTTTGAGTCTAGATGACTCTTGAAGAGTCATCCAGAGTTGAAACGCTAGCTTGCCCTCCCTTAAAAGATGTTGCCTGACCTTCTGTGATTTCCAGCATCTTTTGTTTTCAGTACGTAGTCCAGCATCTGCGGTAACTTGCTCCTTCCCTCACGTCTCCTGTAGACCTTCTGCCGCCTATCTTAAATCTATTCCCCCCGGTATAATCTCAGAGTGGGAAGTTGCCCATTCAAAATAGGGATGAGGACGAATTTCTTCTCTCAGTGGGGTGTGAAGCTGTGAAGTCTTTATCACAGAGGGCTGTTGAGGCTGGGCCATTAAGTATATTCAAGGCTGACATAGATTTTTAATCAAAGTCAGAAGTCACGTGTCACCAGGTTAGAGTCCGACAGGTTTATTTGAAATCACAAGCTTTTTGGAGTGCTGCTCCTTTGTCAGGTGAAGTCACCTGAAGTCACTTCACCTGATGATGAAGCAGTGCTGCAAAAGCTTGTGATATCAAATAAACCTGTTGGACTATAACCTGCTGTTGTGTGACTTCTGACTTTGTCCACCCCAGTCCAACACCAGCACCTCCACTTCAAGATTTTTAATCAGTAAGGGAATTGAGGGTTATGGGGAAAAGGAAGGTGAGTAGAGTTAAGGATTACCAGATCAACCGTGATCTCATTGAATGGTAGAGCAGACTCAGTAGGCTATCTCTATCCCTACGTCTTATGTTTTAATGGTGGCAAGCTGGTCCCAAAGGAACAAGGTATACCAGGGTTGAGTATTCCTTTGCGATATCTGATCTGATATCTAATTTTCTGGCCTTTGATCTTTCGAAATGCTTACCAAATGCAAAGCTGTCAGTCTCAGACCTGAACATTTCAATTGACCCAACATTCATTACTTTTTCGCGGCACGGAGTTCTATATTGTCTCCTAACTTTACGTGAAAGAATCCTTCCTGATTGAGCTCCCATTTTAAGATAGTGCCACAATATTCCACAATCCCTCAAACAGAGGCAAAATCTTCCCTGTAGAGTTTTATTATTCAATTAGATTGCCATCTTCACTCTGTTCAAACTAACGTAACTGTCAAGACCTGAATACATGCCAATACCTTCTCCAAGGCTGCTATGCCCTTGCTGAAGTTTCGTGTCTCAGGTCTGAGCTCTGGCAGGCTCTGTTAGTTTAGCTCAGCTGGATTGAGATGATCCTCAGGAGACCCATCCTTACTGAGAGGAAAAGAGTCCACAGAATTTAAAAAGAGGCTGCTTGCTCATCATTGCTACGTTATGTTGGATGACTATTAGTTACTCATTCAACAGGCCTTTCTGAGTGGATATTAGTGTAAGAACAATGGAAGATATGGGAGCATTTAAACAGTGCAATTAGTGTAGAATTTCTTGCAAAGTGCTTTACAGAGTCTAGGTCTTATGGGTTGGGAGAAAATTAAAGGGAAGATAAGTATATACTAGCTACAAGAGGCAACTCACAGAGGGTCCTTTGACAACATGTTCCAAAACCACAACAATGTGGTTGACTCTTAACTGCCCTCTGGATGGGCAATAAATGCTGGCAAACAATGCCTATAAGTATAGAAACAAAAAAGATCTATCCTCCTCCCTCTACATAGCAGTTACTACTGCTACCTTAGCTAATGGGCAGACCGCTCCTGTGATCAGGGTTGGGAGAGACTTGGTCCCATTCTGCCACTTGTCTGTAGAGTAGAGGGACAGTTGCTCAGCAGCAGTCCCCATCTTCATACAAATCCAAAGATTAGGATTGAAATGTTTTGGGATTACAGCTTTAAATTTCGGACAAAATCGAGGAATGAAGGGGGTCATGTGATCTGCTGTGAATCCTGCCTGACAACAAGCCTGGCTGGCTCACTCGTTAAACAGAAAAGGGCTGTAGCTTGTTTTACTGGGAAGAAGATTCATGATCCACACCTATAGATAACGGCAGGAGCATCTGCACTGACAATAGGTAAATGACCGGTCTTACAGGAAGCCGTTAGAAATGTCAGGTTTCATTTCCAGAAATGCTTCAAATGGACAGCTTAACTTCAAAATAGGACACAGTTGGGTGGTCTAAGCAATAACTAATTAAAGTTTTTATCTACATATAAAATCCATGTGATTTACATTGTTATAATTTCAGAGCAGTAGAGCCCACAGAAAGCCATGTTAGGGTCAGATTACATGTTTTTTCTGAAGATATCCCTGAATCTCACAGACAGTCAGTTTGCCATAAACTGAGAGGCAGAAAGAGAGAGAGAGAGAAGAGAAACAGGCTGTGTGTGTGTGTGTGTGTGTGTGTGTGTGTTAGAGAGACCGAGAGAGAGGGAGAGAGAGAGAAAGAGAAAGAGAGCATATCTTGACAGTTTCTGACACAGATTGGTGCTTGGATAGTGTTTGGTTTGCAGAGACCAAGTTTGTGAAAATATATGAGAGGCTGGAAGATTCACCTAGCTTTGGTCACAGGTAGAAATTTCCGCAAAGGTTTTTAGAGGTATCAAAATGATTTAGTGAGAAAAGAAAAGGAAGCAAGTCATCAGGTGCTGAGAATAGCTTCAAACTTGTTTCTGGAGAATGAAGTATCTACATAAGATACAGGATAAATAATATTAGAGAGAGACTATTTTGACATTTTAAAAGTTAAGTGAAAGATTTTTAACGCAGTTTAGAGCATAAGTTGTCTACTGATTAGTTAGTTAAACAATGTTGTTCTGGTTTGCTTCCTACAGTGAAATCCTTAAAATTTGAAATCTTGTGTGATTGTTCCAGTTAGTCACTTGAAATTCAGATTTGTTTTTGCAAGTTATTTGCTTCAATGTGGATTGTAACAACAAGGTAGGAAATGGACAGTAAAAAAGGGCACAAGGATTTGGCATATCTGTCCATTTCCTCACTGCCTCCAGTACACACCCCCTCAATTCAGAGGAAGATCCAGTCTGATTGTCTCAATGTTTTTAACAATGGAATGTAATTCATGCCAGGCCCTCTAAAATCTGCAGTCATTCAGACAAATGTACACCTTAGCTTCCCTATTGTACTTTCTTGAAAAGCTTATACCTCATTGAGAATTGAAAGGGCCATGAGACATCCTCTGAATCCTGCATGATAACAAGATTTAACAAGGTGTAGAGCTGGATTTCATCCAGCTCTACACCTTGTTATCTCAGATTCTCCAGCATCTGCAGTTCCTACTATCTCTGATAACAAGACTTTCTTGCTAAAGATTGACGGGTGACCTGGCTTGTTTTACTGGTGAATGATGTCCACGAGAGTGGATACTAGCTGAGGTGGCTGCTTTGACAATAGATAAGCTGCTTCTTTCCAAATCTCACAGGGAGATATTAGGAATATTAGGATTTCTCAATGTATATATTGAATCTATCACAGTCAACCTGTCTATTGGGAAGGCTGATGTCCAACTTAAGCTAAAATTAATTTTCTTTTCCCACTGATTTTATTCCTTGGCTTAGTCACATGTGCGTCCAATTCTGATAATTTGCACATAACAAATTTTCAGCATGCCTCCTGCTCTTGTCTGTGCTTTCAGGTACCTTAAGCCATAAGCTTTGAAATTCTCCATCTGCCTGTCCTCTGTTAAGACATTGCATGAAACATCTTTCTTTGACCCAACTGTGCCCTACTGTCCCCTGATGTGCCTCAGCATGAAATTGTGTTTGATAATGCACTTTACTGTGCCAAAGGTGCTACATAAATGCAAGTTGTTGTGAATATTGCTGTGCATCACGTGTTCTACCAAGTGGTTCTCTTCAGCTCAAGAAGTAAATTGAAAAGATGCTGAAGAAAGAGGTAATAAAATCATTTTTTTTGCAATTGCAAAAAAATTTCAAATCGCTTATATGTTAATCCTTTTGGTTATTAATATACTTTGGTGAGAATACTTCTTGAATTAATTTTTCACCACTTCTCCATCATCTGGTTCAATTATTTGAAGCTCTGTGTTCCCATGGTGACCACCTGTTCCCTGGGGATTGCAGAAAACAAGGCTGCACACATTGACTTGTCACAACACATTTCTAGTAGGTGTTAGGCAATGACACCTCGGCAGACATGCAGGAATCAAATAGGGTCAAGAGCTGATGGTGTCCCTAAGGACTTTACTTACTTCCATAACTATTAGTTAAGTCCTTTAATATTCAAACTTCCTCTATGGTAAGCAATACCATGTCATTCTACTACTTAGGGTGGCACGGTGGTTCAGTGGTTAGCACTGCTGCCTCACAGCACCAGGGACCCAGGTTCAATTCCAGTCTTGGATGACTACCTGTGTGGAGTTTGTATATTCTCCTGGTGTCTGCTTACATTTCTCCTGGATGCTCCAGTTTCCTCCCACAGTCCAAAGATGTGCAGATTAGATGGGTTGGCCAAGCTATAGTGCCCAGAGATGTTTAGGTTAGATGTGGGGAATGGGTCTGGGTGGGAGCCTCTTTGGAGGGGCAGTGTGGACATGTTGGGCTGAATGGCCTGTTTCCACAGTGTACAGATTCTATGATACTCCCTGCAAAGGAGCAAACCCTTGCTGTCTTTTTTTTCAAAACTAGCTTCCAATCCTTTCCTTGCATGATTTCAATCTTCAAATGTCATTTTAAAATCCTAAGCCTGTGCCGGCTGAACAATGATTTAGAATTCACAAGTGAGAGCTTTACTTTGATATCCCACTTTTTTGCAGGCAGGTGGGAAGTACAGTGTACTGTTGTTGTGTCACCCACCTGCCAGAATGAGGATTTCTGAGCTTTTCAACACAAATTAATGGCTTGGACTTAGGAGTACATAATGCAATCAACAATTGTGACAGGTGGTTTAGAGTCATACAGCATGGAAACAGGCCCTTCGGTCCAACCTGTGCATGCCAACCGTAATCCCAAACTAAACTAGTCCCACCTGCCTACACTTGGCCCACATCCCTCCAAACATCTCATATTCGCGTACTTATCTAAATGTCTTTTAAACGGTTCATTCCACACACGAACCACGCTGTGTAAAAAAAATTGCCCCTCATGTCTTTTATAAAACTTTCTCCTCTCACCTTTAAAGTATGCCGCTGGACTTGAAAACCCCACCCTAGGGAAAAGACACCTACCATTCACTTTATCTCTACCCCTCATGATTTTATAAACCTCTGTAAGGTCACCCCTCAACCTCCAATGCTTCAGTGAAAGAAGTCCCAGCTAATCCAGCCTCTCCTTACAACTCAAATCCTCCATTCCCAGCAATATCCTGGTAAATCTCTTCTGAACCCTCTCCAGTGAAATAATATCCTTTCTATAACAGGGTGACCAGAAGTGGCCTGACCAGCTTGAAACTCAGCAAGGTGGTAGGTAGTGACAATAGACTTCAAAAGGACAAACATAGACTTCTGATCTGAGTAACCACTTGGCAGAAAATGCTTACAGGAACATGTGAAGAGATGGAGGGAAAAATAAGGAGAGATAGGGTATATAATGGAAATTTTACACTTTTACAGGGACTAAAGGGCAGAGAGACCTGGAGGCAGTATCCAAAGTTTTTTGAACTGAGATGGATTGTATCTAAAGCTTGTGGCATCCTTGGCTAAATTGCATAATAGGGTAAAAAGGAAAAAAAGGTTATGCTGGGCCCATTTCAGGGATTGGTTTGGCCCCAGTTGGAGGATGGAATGAGTTCTCCATGTCACAATTTCAGAGGGATGTCAAGTCCTTGGAGACAGCACTGAGAATATTTACAAAAAAGTTGTCAGTGTTGAGGGATTTCTGTTACCTGGACAGATTAGACACTCTGCATTGCTGTCCTTAGAGCAGAGAATGGGGAGATTTGATGGAAATGTATGAAATAATGAGGGGTTTTGATAGAGGATGCAGGCAATTACTATTTCTAGTAGCAGAAGGTCCATAAATGGAAAACATAAATTTATGATAACTGGCTAAAGAATCAGAGTGGAAATGAGATAATAGGTACTGCAGATGCTGGAGAATCCGAGACAACAAGGTGTGGAGCTGGATGAACACAGCAGGCCAAGCAGCATCATAGGAGCAGGAAAGCTTGACGTTTCGGGCC
>JAHRHZ010000040.1:34860083-34892092 GCA_024137785.1 Ginglymostoma cirratum | reverse complement strand
TCATTTCTCCCCTAAAAGCTAAAAAAAAAGCAAGGGATACTGGAATAGAGGATGTGTAGTAAAACACACTTTCTGATGAAGAGTCTAGGCCCGAAACGTCAAGCTTTCCTGCTCCTAAGATGCTGCTTGGCCTGCTGTGTTCATCCAGCTTCACACCTTGTTATCTCTTGATCATATCCAATCTCTCTTCTCGGCTAAGATGCTCCATCCCAGGCAACATCCAGGTGACTCTCCTCTGCAGCTCCTCCAGTGCAATCACATCCTTCCTGAAGTGCAGTGACCGGAACTGCACACAGTACTCCAGCTATGACTTAACCAAAGCCATGTACAGCTCCAGCATATTCTCCCTGCTATTATGATCTATGCCATGACACATAAAACCAAGTGTCCCATGTGCCTTCTTAACTAAGCTATTAACCTGGCCTACCACCTGCAAGGATCTGTGGACAAGCACCCCAAGATTCCTCTGTTCCTCTGAGCTTTCTCATGTCCTGGTATTCATTGAATAGTCCCTTCTCTTGTTAGTTCCCTCATTTGTCAGAGTTCAATTTCATTTGCCACTGATCTGTCCATCTGATCAACACACCTACATCTCCCCATAACCTAAAAACTTCTTCATCACTGTCAACCACCCAGTCAATCATTGTGTTATCCATAAGTTTATCACCACCTCCCAATTTTGTCTCATATATTGTTTACATTAATTATCATCAATAAGGGGCCCGGGACCAATCCCTGTAGTGCATCACTGGAACTAGCCTCCAATCACACAACTAGCCTTCTCCCTCCACCTTCTGTCTCCTGCCACTAAACCAATTTTGAATCCAACTTGCCATGTTATCTTGGATCCTATGTGCTTTTACCTTCTTTATCAGAGTCTCATATAGGAAATGGTCAAAGGCTTTACAGAAATTCATACGACCAATAGCAACTGCCCTACCCTTATCTACAGATGTGGTCACCTCCTGAAAAACTTCCATCAGATTTGTTAGGCATGACCTCCATCTGACAAAGCAATGCTGGCTATTCATTGGCTGCTCTTGCTTTACACAAAAGAAAATTGTGTTTAAATAAGAATTTGAGTTCACACTTAACTGCGAGCTTTATTTCAGTTATCAACACCATAAAACCCACATCCCACTGATTACTATCACCTCATATTTATACAGCCAGATTGCCCTTAAATAATACAGGTCGTTCTCCTATAACATGACAGCCAGATTCCTGTGTGACCTCACACTGTAGAAAATTGTCATAGCAAATCGCATTATAGGGAAATCACTATAGAAAATCGTTATACCCATACAGGAGAAAGTTTGCTTTATCCAAACAGTGTCCACTTTTCATCAATTGCATTGCAGCCAATTTGCATTAATGAAACACGTGTTAAAGCAGAGCTACCTGTATATCCATCAACTGTTCACGCATTCCATTAGATCTCAGGCGTTCCTTCAGACCGTACATTAGGTGACAACACACACTGTTGCTGCTGTGCATTGGTGGTGGAGTGTGTTAATGTTTGTAGGGCCAATCAAGTGGGTTGCTTTGTCCTGGATGGTGTCAAGCTTCTGGAGTGTTTTTGGATCTGCCATCATCCAGGCAAGGGGGGAGTATTCCATCATACTCTTGGCCTCTGCCTTGTAGATTGTGAACGAGCTTTGAGGAATCAGCTGAGTTACTCACCTGTATACTTTTGGGATGGTTTTGGATTCTTTTCTGCCAATCTCTTCTCATGCTCTGTCTTTGTTTCTCATATTTGCTTTTCAGTTACTCTATGAACCATTGATACTCAGCCTGATTCTCAAATATATTCTCCTGACATCTATCACGAGACGGAAAAAAGACATTTTTTTCCTTTATCTTCATCTTTGTCTCTTTTGTCATCCAGGGACTTCTTGGTTTGTTTATCTTTTAACTTGCGGGACTTGCGCATCTTTGGTTGGTTTAGCATTAATTACTATCCCTAGTTGCCCCTTGAGAAGGTGATGGTGAGCTGCCTTCTTGAAATGCTGCAAACATGCACTGTAGTTAGACCTAAAATGTTTTAGGAGGGGAATTCCAGGATTTTGATCCAGCAACACTGTGAGGAAAGGCAATATATTTCCAAGTCAGGATGGTGAGTGGCTTGGAGGGGAACTTGGAGGGGATTGTGTTCCCATGTATCTGTTGCCTTTGTCCTTCTAGATGGGAGTGTTCATAGGTTTGGAAGGTGCTATCTGAGGATTCTTGGTGAATTTCTGTAGTGCATCGTGTAGGCGGTACAAACTGCTACGACTGAGCAATGGTGGAGGAGACAGCGGATGTTTGAGGATGTGGTGCAAATCAATCAGGCTTTTTGATTGTTGCTGGAGCTGCACTTATCCAGGCAAGTAGGGAGTATTCCATCATTCTCATGACTAGTGCCATATAGATGGTGAACAGAGTTTGGAGAGTTACTCGCTGCAGGATTCCGAGCCTCTGACCTGCCCTTGCAGCCACTCTATTTGTATAGCTAGTTCAGTTCAGTTTCTGTTCAATACTAGCTCCCAGAAAATTGACAGTAGGGGATTCATTGATGATACTGCCATTGGATGTCAAGGAGCGATGGTTAGATTTGTGGATATCCTCCTATTTTCCTTTTGAAGGAATATATCTTGAGTGTGTCCAAATTATCCCTTCATTAATGTTAGCTACTTGTTCAGTTTGCAGTTTTCCTCCCTATCTGGCTGAGAAACATTCCTACCCCATTGAAGAATGCTTTCTAATCTTAATATGGATTTTTCTTCCTTCTTTTCCACAGTTACCCTAAGCCTTATGAAATGTGGAATACCATCCTGTAATTATTCCACTCCTGACACTTGATCCCTTTGATCCACCTCATTCCAAAGAACCTTCTATAACAATGCCATCTTTTATCTTGCCCTTTACATTAATGTTATCTTGAATACCTCTGCTCTGTCCATAAAATGACTTCAAGCTTCCAGTGGCTTGCCATTTCAGTAAACCATTTTGCTCCCATTCTAACACGTCCATTGTGGGCTTGCCACAGTTTTCTAATGAAGCTCAGTGCAGACTGGAAGAACAATACCTCCTTTTCCATTTAGGCGCTTTACAGCCTCCAAGGCTCAATTTTGAATTCCACAACTTCAACCTCTGCCCTACATCTCTCTTAAAATCCCCTACCTTCCGTGGCTGTGTCTTTTTTATCTTGTAGACATTCCTTTCAGCAGAGTGGAACCATTTTTCCTTCTCACAGCTCCACTTAAACCCATTCCCTATCTTTCCTTTACCACCATTAAAATTTCCTTTGTCTTTCACTCTAGTCATTGAGTAATAGAATCATACAGGAGGTACAGCACGGAAACAGACACTTTGGTCCAACTCATTCACATTGACCAGATATCCTAAATTAACCTAGTCCCATTTGTAAGCATTTGGCCCATATCCCTCTAAACCCTTCCTGTTCATTGCCCCATCTAGATGCCTTCTAAATGCTGTCACTGTACTAGCCTCCACCATTTCCTCTGGCAGCTCATTCCATACACACATCACCCTCTGCGTTAAAAAGTTGCCCCTTAGGTCTCTTTTAAATTTTTCCAGTGTCACCTTGAACCTATGCCCTCTAGTTTTAAGTTCCCTTACCCTGGGGAAAAGACCTTGACTATTTACCATAGCCATGCCTTCATGATTTTATGAACCTCTATAAGGTCACCCCTCAGCCTCCGATGCTCCAGTGAAGATAGCCCAAGCCTGTTCACTCTCTGCCCATCCACAGTCTGTTCCACTTTATCCTCCTCTGTTGTGTCAATGGTACCAACCATAATTTCCAATTCCTTTTCAGTTTAGAAGTGGGCTTGAAACATTGATTCTGTTTTTCGCTCTCCACAGATGCTGCAAGACCTGCTGAGATTCTCCCTTGTTTCTTCTGCTCTTGTTCCCCTTCCCTAGTCTGCTGCTTTTCCCTGCTGCTTAAAATCTGTTCCTTTCTATCATCTTCCCAAAGTGCCTCACTGTGGCTCTGTGGGGAACATTCTCACCTCTGAAATAGAAGGTTGCTCTGTGTACACATTCGTACAGATGAAGCAGGCTGACATTCCCAGTGTAGGACTGAGGAAGTGTTGCACTGTTTCAGATGCTGTTGGTCGGATGCCGTGTCAGACCAAGGCTCCATCTGCCCCTTCAGGTGAATGTGTGATATCCCATGGCACTATTTCATAGGAAAGTAAGAGAGTTTGCCTGGTCTTTTGGGCAAAATGTACCTCTCACTGACTATTGAATCGTGATTGCACGTTCAAATGCTGGAGTTGGAAATTTCTTCTTGCGATTCACACATGATAACACTTAGTAGGTACCTCAACTTTGCAAAAAAAATGCTTTGGGAAATTCTGAGATTGAGATGGGCGCTGTCAAAATGCAGCTCTGTCCTCCTTTCACCCTACTCTGATGAAGAAGAATCAACGTAAAACGATAGCAGTTTCTCACACTGACTGTGGCTATTGCCTGACGGCCTGATGTGTTTTGAGCATTCTCTACTTTGCATTTCTGTTTTGATTATACAGTCTGCAAAACACACACGCACACAAACAGACATGCACACACACAAACACGCGCACACGCACACGCACACACACAAACACACGCACACATGCGCACACACACACACACACACGCACAAAATCATGTAACAATACTGGTATAATTATCACCTGGGGATCATTATGTTTTGTTAACATCTACTTGAGTTAAAGTGGATCACAGTGGGTAATTTTGTTAAGTGCTCTGACTGGTTTGGACCAGTAGTGAGTCGCACTGTTCAAAATTGAATGTTTGTAAAGCATTGATCAGATCCAAAGACACAGGCCAGCTTTTATTACGTTAAAAGTGCAAGCTGTAACCATAGCTTCTCCTTGTGCCAATGCTTTCTCGGCGTTCCTCAAAGGACGTGTTCAGAGGCTCAAGTGAAGGTATGTAAAAAAAAAGTAGACTCTGAATCCAAGGGAACTGCGATGGGCAATTCTACCTCTTGAACTTTTCTATCATTCAAGGATATCACGGCAGATCTGTACCTCAACTTCCTTTATCCACTATTGATCGATCCAATATCATGGCAGTAACTAAGGAGGATGGAACAATACAGATATTCTTGCTAGCTGTACAGGTTAAAGGTAGAGTTAGGCAGGATATTGCCATCTCAGAACAGCATATGACCAAGGAGCCAAAGAAGGCCATTCAGCCCCTTGAGCTTGACCCACCATTCAATTACTTCATGGCCGATCTAATTATAATTTGAAATCCATATTCCCATCTACTCCTGAGAAACTTTCATCTCCTTGTTGTGCTAGAATCTCTGCCTTAAAAATACCATAAAACCCTGTTCCACTGCCCTCTTGAGAAGAGAGATACAAACACTTATGACTCTTTGTTAGAATTTCACTCCTCTCGGTTGGAAATGTGTGACTCCTCATCTTTGACCTGTGACCCTTAGTTCTAGGTTCTCCCACCAGAGAGATCTCTTCCACATCTACGCTGTCGTGACTGGCCTGTCTGTGACTGGCTGTCCTGTCTGTTTCAATCAGGTCACCTCTTACTGTCTTAAACCCTTGTGAATATAAGCCTAGACTATTTAACCTTTCCTCATAAGATAAACTGACCATTCAATGCTTTCGATGTATTAACATCTTTGGTTAAACAAAGGTGATGAACACAGTACTCCAGGCATAGTCCTACCACTGCCCAGTGCTAATAAAGCACCTCCCAACTTTTGTATTCAATTCTTGGAAAGGCAAATCAGGGCAGGACTTACACACTTAGGTCCTGGGGAGTGTTGCTGAACAAAGAGACCTTAGAGTGCAGGCTCACAGTTCCTTGAAAGTGGAGTCGCAGGTAGACGGGATAGTGAAGAAGGCGTTGCCTTTATTAGTCAGTGCATTGAGTGCAGGAGTTGGGAAGTCAAGTTGTGACTGTACAGGATGTTGGTTGGGCCACTTTTGGAATACTGAGTGCAATTCTGGTCTCCCTGCTATGAGAAGAAGGTTGTCAAACTTGAAAGGGTTCAAAAAAGATTTACAAGGATGTTGCCAGGATTGGAGGGTTTGAGCTATAGGGAGAGGCTGAATAGACTGGGGCTATTTTCCCTGGAGTGTGGGAGGCTGAAGGGTGATCTTGTAGAAGATCATGAGGGGCATGGATAGGGTCAGTAGCCAACATCTTTTCCCCAGGTTGGGGAGTCCAGAATAGAGGGTGTAGGTTTAAGGTCAGAGGGGAAAGATTTAAAAGGGACTTAAGAGGCAATGTTTTTCACACAGATCATAGTGGGTGTATGGAACGAGCTGCCAGAGGAGTTGGAGGAGGCTGATACAATTAAAACATTTAAAAGCCATCTGGATGGGTTTATGAATAGGAAGGGTTCAGAGAGATATGTGCCAAATGCTGGCAAATGGTACTAGATGAATTTAGGATAGCTGGTCTGTATGGGTAATTTGTACCGAACAGTCTGCTTCCATGATGTATAGCTCTATGAGTACATGACTCCAATTCACCTCACTGTAAACAAAAACATTCTATTCGCTTTCCTAATTGCTGTGCCTGCACTATGAGCTTTTGTGTTTTGTGCACCAGGACACGAATCCCTCTGTATCTCAGAGCTCTGCAACCTCTCAACATTTAGATAATATACATCTTATTATTCTTTCTGCCAAAATGGGCAATTTTGGAAAGAGTTCACACACAGAGTGAAGCTCCCTCCATACTATCCTCATCAAACATTTCCACAGCTGGTACAGCATGGAGTTAGATATATAGGAAAGCTTTTTTTACACTGTCCCATCAAACGCTCTCAGGACAAGTACAGCATGGATTTTGATACAGAGGTAAAACCCATCTATATTGTCCCAATAAAAATATTATTAATTTCAAAGTGACAGATAGCAAGAACTGTAGGTGCTGGAGTCAGAGACAAGACAGTGTGGAGCTGGAGGAACACAGCAGGCCAGGCAGCATCAGAGGAGCAGGAAAGTTGATGTTTTGGGTCAGGACCCTTCTGCAGAAATAGGGAGGGGGAAGGGAGCTCAGAAATAGAGAGAGGAGGGTAGGGCTGGGGAAGGTAGGTGGGATGGCAATAGGTGAGTGCACACAGGGACTGGCGGGGATTGGTCAGTGGGATAGGTTGGGTGGTTGGATGGGAGAGAAGATGGACAAGTTGTGTCAGGGCAAGGAGGTGGGGATGAGAGGGAGGGTTGAACATGGTATGATGCCAGGGGTGGGGAGATTTTAAAACTTGTGCACTATGAGTAGTGGCTGTATTTTGATGTTCAATCATAAATGATGTTCCTTTTCTGTTGGGCTTCCTGAGTTTTACGCTGGTGGCAATGTTCCAATATAACTACTGATTTAGTCTTTTCAAGGTTTGGAAGAATCTGTCTAAGGAAGTTAGGTGTATCTTATACATGTTGTGTGTGACGCAAAGAGCGAATGTTAGTAGATTTGATTCCAGTCAAGCACATTGCTTTGTCTTGGATAGCATCAAGCTTCTTGAGTGTTGTTGGAGCTGCACTCATCCAGACAAATGGGGAGTGATCAATCACACTCATAGATGATGGACAAGATTTGGGAGGTAAAAGATACTGCAGATGCTGGAGAATCCGAGATAACAAGCATGGGGCTGGATGAACACAGCAGGTCAAGCAGCATCATAGAAGCAGGAAAACTTGACGTTTCAGGCCTAAACCCTTCATCAGAAAAGTTTCTGATGAAGGGTTTAGGCCCGAAACGTCAAGATTTCCTGCTCCTATGATGCTGCTTGACCTGCTGTGTTCATACAGCCCCATGCTTGTTATCTAAGATTTGGGAGGTGTCTACTTGCTGTTAAATTCCAAGCCTCTGCTCTTATAGCTGCTGTATTTATATTGTTAGCCCAATTCAGTTACTGGTCAATGTTAAGCACCAGCATGGTGATAGTGGGAGATTCAATATACTCCCATTGAATGTTAATGGGCAACAATTAAATTCTCCCTTGCTAGAGGTGGTCATTGCCTGGACATTGATGAATCAGCTGAAGGTAGTTGGGCCTAGGACACCACCCTGAAAATCATGGAATCTCTGCAGGGTGGGAGCAACCCATTTTCCCCGTGGAATCCGCACTGACCCTTTGAAGACAATCCCACCCAAACTCATCTCGCCACCCTATCCCTGTGACCCTGCATTTCCCATCACTCATCCACCTAGACTACACATCCCTGGATACTATGGGCAATTTAGCATGGCCATCCACCTAACCTGAACATGTTTGGACAGTGGGAGGAAACCAAGAGTACCCAGAAACCCATGCAGATAGTTGCTTGAGGGTGGAATCAGACCTCAATCCCTGGTGTTGAGAGACAGCAGTGCTAACCACTGAGCCACCATGCTGCCCCTAAGGGACTGATGCCCTTGGGCTGAGATGACAGACCTCCAACACCTGCAATCACCTTTCTACATGCGATGTATGACTCCAACCAGCAGAGAGTGATTTCCATCAACTAAAAGATATAACATACCAACTCGCTCATGTATC
Source organism: Ginglymostoma cirratum (assembly GCA_024137785.1). Classification (NCBI taxonomy): domain Eukaryota; kingdom Metazoa; phylum Chordata; class Chondrichthyes; order Orectolobiformes; family Ginglymostomatidae; genus Ginglymostoma; species Ginglymostoma cirratum. The sequence continues at coordinate 34,883,562 of JAHRHZ010000040.1, read as the reverse complement.
TGGAACTCTATGGACAACACAGTTATGGACACTCAAAGGATGTTACACCAGTATGGTTTACCATCAAGCTCACAAAAATGACAAGGGTCATAAATGCTGGCCTTGTTGGCCACATCATGCTCACATCTGAACAATTAATTTAAAAATAAACTAAAGCTTTTGTTAATCCATCTGGATTGAAATTCTCTCAATAGTCACCTGAATGGCTGCATTGATTCTAATCATCCATGCATGAGATTGTTCTGCATTTGGGAGACCCATGACTTTTAGCAACTAAACATTCATACATCTGACAGCAGCCAAGTAGCCACCTTTGTAACCTCGGTCTGACACGACTTTGTCATCCTTTCATCTGGGAGTTTCCTAAAACCTGTGGGCTATAACTCATTTCCAGCAACTGTGCTGAATGCTAATCAACAGCCTGATTTAATGATGAAGGGTTTTTCTGATGAAGGGTTTCGGCCCAAAACGTCAAGTTTTCCTGCTCCTATGATGCTGCTTGACCTGCTGTGTTCATCCAGCCCCAAGCTTGTTATCTCGGATTCTCCAGCATCTGCAGTACCTTTTATCTCTTAAGCCTGATTTAACCCAGGCCCTTATCTTAAACAAGAAAGACTTAAAACAAAATCAGATGTTTTATTTTTATCTTGCTGCAGAACCCCAGAAACATCCCATTTGTTCTCATGCACAGCACGCGAGCAAAGGCTTCACTTTGGGGAAGATACTACACTTGAGAGACAGTTTCATGCATGTCAACATTGGAAGATCCCAAAGCAGCATTGAACAAAGTGCAGGGATTTTGAAATTCATCTACAGTCTACAGCCTAAGATGTACTTTTAAAGGGTTACAATTGTTCTAAGGTCAGAGTTTTGGCTGAGAGCTGACACAATAAAAGCTCCAACAAACAGCAGTGCGATCAATGACCTTTTTTTAATGGCGTTACTTGATGGATAAGTGCGGGCTTCCAAATCATTCCTTGAAAAATCTTTGGTGGGAACTTCCACATTAACTTGAGGGGATCAACAGCGTCAGTGAAAGGCAGCCTCACCTGCTTGCATCTCCAGAAACAAGCATGTTCCACAGCTGTCCTGGTCAGCTTGAGCTGATGTGCTGTACAATCGGGCTTGAAAACTTGCAATTCAGAACTGAGTGTTCTACCACCAAACCAAAGGCTACTGTGTTAACTTTGCTCAACATGTAAGTTCATAACACATCGATAGTGCAGGTAGTTTATTACCAGAATCCAATTGTTGAAACCATCTTTATTTAGCCAGTAATGAAAATTGGTTTTCAACATGATGCTTGGAGCTGTGATCAATGTTAACATGACTTGATAGAATTCACACCAATATAGTGTCATTGTTGTTCTTCAGTTTGATTTAACAGATTTAGTAAAGGAAGATTACAGGGAGCTTTAGTTTGGAGCTGGCCACTTCCTAATCCACAGGCCCAAAGACATTAACAGGAAACCCAAAAAGAAATTGAAAGCACACAGCAGGTCTGGCAGCACCCATGGAAAGAGAAATTAGACATTTGTGGATGGAACAGTTTTGCAGAAACCAGAAACATTTGATTTCCTTAAGGGGACTTCTTGTCACTTTCCTTCCTAGTATTTTTCCTGCAGGAAGCAGTATTGAAACAGAATAACAAGTTATTTATTTCATCACTGTGGGTCGGAGCTTCCAATACATGGTTTGGCTACACAATACTGACCACAATAAATAACAGTATTTCACTTGACATTGACAGGCTTTCAGAATTCCTAGGTAAAAGGTTCTACATAAACATAAATCGTTCACAGTTTCCATGAGGTAAGGTCATGACTGGATTAGTTCCAGACAACAGTTTGTGTTTACATGGTTGGTAGCTGGGAACAAGTCAGTTCTTGTGGGTCTTTTAAGTTCATCAATTAAAGGATTTGAGGGCTTAGACCTGCTGGTTGGTGTGTCTGACACGTGCCAAATCGATGACACACTCTCAATGATCCTTGAACACAGATCTCGCAACACCACACACAACCTGAGTGTGAGTTGGTTGATCTGTGGTATCACTGTACCAACAGGATGGATAAGGCATCAAGCTAAATCCATTATGTGCACCATGGTAAATGAGTACTGCTTATATATCATTAGTTTGCAATTAAAAACTGATTTTGAAGTGGACAAATGTGAGGTCATCCACACTTGGTCTAAAAAAAAATGGAACTTGATACTTTCTAAATGGAGACGAACCCAAAACAAAGCTTTCAGTTCTGTAGAAGGGTCACTATACTTAAAAATATTAACTCTGCTTTCTCTCTGCAGATGCTACCAGACCTGTTGAGTTTCTCCAGTAATTTTTGTTTATTGTTTGAGATCTTCAACGTCCTAAGTTCTTTTGTTTTATTTAAAGAGTCTTATAGATCATACAAATGTAATAAACAAATATAGAAGACAGAATGTTAAATGAAATGCCAGCCTTATACATAGAGGAACAGAGTTTAAGAGGGGATACAAAATGCTGGTTAGACCATACCTAATGTATTGTAGCAGTTCTCCATCCCACAGCTTAAAAAGATACATTGTACATGCGGAGCATGCAGTCCAGATTTATTGAAATGATACCTAGCATCCAACTGGTTTAGCTCCAAGAAAAGATTACATAAACTGCAACTGTATTCACTGGAATTTAGAAGGTTGAGGAATGATTTGAGTGAACCTTCTAAGCAGTTAAGAGGGTCAGATAAAGTAAATTCACAGGAGCTATTTCTGATAACTAGGGAGTATGGAACTGAAGGGCAAAGTCAAGAAACTAGAGCCCAAATCTTTCCTAACACATATTCATGCAAAGGATGGTTAAATTTTAGAACTCTTTTCTGTAAATGAAAATTGATGCCAAGTAATTTTAAAGCTGAGATTGATCAATCTTTAATGGAAAAATAAACTGCAGATGCTGAAAATCAGAAACAGAAACAGAAATTACGGAGAAACTCAGCAGGTCTGGCAGCATCTGTGGAGAGAAAACAGAGTTAATGTTTTGGTCCAGTGACCCTTCTTCAGAACCATTCTTGTTTGACAAGGTTTTTGCCGAAACTCACTTCTACAGACGCATCACGTTCCTCAGTGACTGCCTGCAGCTCAGACTCGCTCCTTGTAGATTCTAACTCCAGTTTCATCCTTCGTGTTTTGTGTGCACCTAGGATCAGAGGTATTTCCATGACTTACAATGCTTTTCAGACTGGCTGCTCTCGCCACATCCTGAGATGCACACAGTGCCATGTGGTAGCTTATCCACACTCTCAACCCCTCTCTCTCTCCCCACCTCTCCATCATTAGCGCCTCATGCTGGCTCAGAGCTATCTTGCCCCTAATTCCACTTCATTCTCCCGCTCATTCAATGTTCTAACATCCTTGTTACTTTCTTTTCAAGCTTTAAGAAACACAAAATGCGAAAATAGTTCTGAAGAAGCGTCACTGGAATGGAAGCATTAATTCTGCTTTCTCTCCACAGATGCTGTCAGACATATTCAGTTTGTCCAGCAATTTCTGTTTTTGATCATTCTTTGTTAGTGGTAGGTATTAATGGATACGGGGACAAAGACCGTTCTGTTGCTGCTCAGCCATGATCTCATGGAATAGTGGAACAGGCTCAAAGGGCTAAATGACCTGCTCCTGTTGCTATGTTCCTATTATGGGGTCATGTTTCAGCTACATTAGCACAAGGTCTGGACTGAAGTTTCAGTACAGTACCAAGGAAGTGTTTTACACCGGAAGTCTTGTCTTTCAGATGAGATGTTAAAGCAAGACTCTGTTTACTCCCAACACAGGGAATGCTGGAGAAACTCAACATCTGTGGAAAGCACGAATGAGTTAATGCTTTGAGTTCAGCGACTCTTCTTCAGAACTCCATTTACTCTCTCAGTCAGTTGTTAAAGGTCTTATTTTAACAGCAGCCTGTCTGAGGAGCATTGTATGTCATGTTAAAAGTCTTACTTTGAAAGAACAGAATGGAAGTTCTCCCTGAGGTTTGGGCCAATATATATTCCTCAACCAACTTTGCAAACGTAATGTTCTCAGTTTTGTATTGATATTTATAATGCACAACTCTGCTGTACATTGCTAATTGTACAAACTCCTTTGGAAGTGTTGTAAAATACAAAGGGTGGCCTTGAGCAGTGAAAGTGCTCAATTACAAATCTTTCTTTACTTCCGATGATTTCTGTTCTTTCTAGCATTTTTGTATTACTTATTCCACCTTACCTCAATTATTCTCTCCTCTCCTCATTTTCCTTGAGTGCAGGGATTTGTAATCACTTCCTCTCACACTTTCTTACTGAACAGCAAGATACAGCTATGGAGGTGCAGCTATCCCAGTATCCTTGGCAGCAATGAAAGCCGCTTATTAAAACACTAGGTCCTTATTGCCACAAAAACAATGGAAACATTATGCATTTCTCACTCTATTACAGCAGAGATCAGGATTTTGGAGGTGCCAGGAGATTTCATACAGCAATACCGGATAGGCTCATAGAATCATACAGCTGAATAGCATTGAAACAGATCCTTTGGTCCAACTCGTCCATACCAATCACATATCCTAAATTAACCTAGTCCCATTTGCCAGCATTTGGCCCATATCCCTCTAACCCCATCTATTCATGTACCCATCCAGATGCCTTTTATATACTATAATAATACCAGCCTCCACCACCTCCTTTGGAAGCTCATTTCATGCACACCTCATCCTCTGCGTGAAAACGTTGCCCCTTAGGTCCCTTTTAAATCTTTCCTTTCTCACCTTTGACATGTGCCCTCTTGTTTTGGACTCGTCTACCCTGGGGAGAAGACCTTGACCATTTGCCCTGTCCATATCTGTCATGATTTTATAATCTTCTATAAGGTCACCACCCAGCCTCCGACATTGCAGGAACAGTAAGCCCAGCCTAATCAACCTCTCAAACCCTCCAACGCTGGCAGCAACCTTGTAAAAATTTTTTTCTGAACCCTTTCAAGTTTAGCAACATTTTTCCCAAAGCAGGGAGACAAGAATTGAATGCAATGTTCCAAAAGCTGTCTATAAGACAATGAGTTCAAGGATCAGAGGTAATATGAGGAATACATATTTTTTACACAACAAGTTTGGTATGATTTAGAATGTACTGCTTGAAAGCAGAGTCAATAGTAACATTCAAAAGACGAAACAAAGAAAGTTGAAGGCTCTTTGGAAAGAGTCAGTGAGCGGAATTAATTGGATAGCTTTTCCAAAGAACAAACACAGTCATGAATGACCTCCATCTGGGCTCCACTGCTCAATGATTTTATCAGCCTATCGTCTTACAGATTGGTAAGGAGAGCTGAATTGACTCTGCTCTTTTCAGCTTCCCTCAGTTAGCTACAACAAAAATTTACACTCTTTTTAGCATAAGCCCTTACCTCTCTCTCTAATAAAAAACACAATTGCCCAACATCTACCATTTCAGCAAAGGGCCATTTATAAGGTTTTCTTGAATGAAAGAAAGAGTAATTTTATTACGTGCTAAACCCAGGAAAAACAGACACAATGCACTATCAAGCATACATAAACACAGTTAGAAAGTTAAGAGGGGCTAAGAAGGAGGAAATGTAATTTACATTATTTGCAGTGCTGTTGACGTGTAATGCTTTTATCCTGAGACCACAGTTGTTCAGTTGATGCATTCTATCGGCAGCAGTAGCAAATGTTTTTGGCTATCCTTTGTGTTCTCAATATCCAATTGTTTCTATTTAATCAGTTCCGTCTTCTACTATTTCATTCCTCAGAGGCTGAGAGTCCACTTTCTCCAGTTGATCCAGTCACAAACCCTTCAGTTCAACAATATGAAAAGCAATGTGATCTGGAACAAAGAGATTACAATATAAACTTAGTCTACGCACAGGGGCTTCAGGAGGTTCATGAAGGTGAAGACAAATACGGAAATTTTTAATATGAGAATACCAACAGAATGAGAATATCCCTGAAATACTGGTTTGGCATATTTCAGTGTCTGAGCTCACTGTTTCCAAGTTTGATAATTGTAGATCACATTTCCAATATGTGAAACTTATCAAACAGGTGTAAATTGAAATCAAATTCTTCAGGCTTGACTGGGTAGACCCATTTCAGTGTTTTTTTTCCATTAGTAAGTGTATTTCAGTTCTAAAAATCGGTTCCACGAAGCTTGGCTAAGCTGTGTGGTCAGCTGGTTTTGGAATGCAGTCATTTTAAATCAACGTTTTCCCTTCTGATGATCATTTCAGTCCATGAATGTACCAGGTATTAAAAATCAAATAATGGAATACAAGCATCAATAGTCCATGTTTTATTATGATTTTGGCAAACTTTAAGTGCCTCTTTTGTCTTACCCATACTTGGCTGAAATGTAAATGAGCCTTGTAATCTCAAATGTGCTGTTCTTCCAACGAAAATCATTACCCCTTGTCTTCAGCAGCAAACCCCTACCACGGTAGCATCTCCAATTGCTATTGATATTCTCATATTAAAAATTTCCATATTCATCTTCACCTTCATGAACCTCCTGAAGCCCCTGTGCTTAGACTAAGTTTACATTGTAATCTCTGTTCCAGATCAACTCAGCTTTCCTTACACACATTTATTAAACATTGTGAGGAAGTAATACATTGCTAAAAAGAAAATAAATTGACACTTTACAACTTGCACTCAGCAGGACAATGAAACAAGAGACGTATAAGCAGAAGTAGCTGGAAAAGCTCAGCAGGTCTGCCAGCATCTGTGAAGAGATATCGGAGTGAATATTTTGGGTCCAGTGACCCTTCCTCAGAACTGCATTTTTTTTTTTGAAAATTTGGGGTCATAGTGCAGGGGAAGATAGGAGGAGGTATCTGAGAGCTGGCCCTGAGTATCTGCAATGCAGAGGTCAGTACAAAGTCAGGGTTGGATCTGAGTACACGGACTGCAATCAGTTCAGAAGGAGATAGGTTGGATTGGGTGAGGAGGGTAGAGAAATTGAGGTGATCAATGTCACGTTGACAGTTCTCGATGAACAGATGGAGTGCAGGTGAAAGGCCAGAGAGAGGGGTCCAGGTGGAGGGAGAGTGTTGGAGCTGGGAGAAGGAGTCTTAGGATGGGGAGAGGAGTCTTGTCCAAAGAAACGAACACGGGGGTGAAGATGGCAGAAGAAGAGTTTGACGTCATGTTGTGCCTGAAATTTATTAAGGTGGGGACACAGAGGGATAAATCTGAGACCTTTGCTGAGCACAGAACATTCAGCAATGGAGAATGGGAGGTTAGAATGGGCGGTGAATGCCCAACAGGAGGTGAAGTGGGGGGAGGGGATGGAGTCAGAGGGAAGGGAAGGAGAGGAAGGTTCCAGAGGGCCATGGGTATCTCTTAGTTGTTGCATCTTGTGGGCTTCGATGCCTGAAAGGAAAAGAAAAAGTTTATTGCTAGCGCAACGAATGACCCAGAGGATGAAGAGAAACTGCAGAGTGGAGTAGCCTTGAGCCAGCATGAGAAAAAAGAGACACTTGATAAAAGGAACAGTGTGTTACACAACATGAGAAAATGGTGGGTATTGGTTGTGCCATCATTGGCATGGCGATGCAATAATAACATCTACTAGTCAATCTTAATTGTCAAACCAGGCAGATAGATTCTGCTGGGGAAGTGTGCTGCCATGCAGATGTAGAAGTGTTTGGCTGTCGCATTAACCCTTTTGTTAAAAGAAAAGTAGGTGTAAATGTATGTACAAATCACTTGCACGTGTTAGAGACTATATTTCTAAAACTTTGTGCAGTTTTATGAATATAGTTTCTTACATGTGCAAATGCATCACACTGTGAGCCTCACTTATGGTCTCAAAGTTGGTTTTCAGTGCAACTCTTAGCACAGTTCGGATTATTTAACAGAGGATTTGCAGTAGCAGATTTGCATCTAATGAAAGCTTTCCTGGGCTGTTTGAGTACAAGCCGAATGCTGCCTGCTGGGAATGATCGACAGGATACGCTCTGCCTTTTGCAGGGATGTAAGACTTACATATTAGCATCACATCTACACTGAAGCTGACATATCACATTACGTATTTGTGTGGTTGATAAAATGTTTGACAGCAGCATCCTATAGGTGGAGAATTCTGCTCATGGATTTGCTGCATATTAGTAATGTGAGACAGCTGGCTTTACCTGCTGCTGATATTTTTGACACACCTTTCGCTTTCAGGGTAATCCAGACTGAGCACTGGAAAAGGGCCAAACAAGATGTATATGGACCCTTTCATGAATTTATGTGATACATGGTGAGGGATGGTTTGATCTGATTCTTCTTATGTTGTCAGTTTGTTTAAATTTGTTTCTTACGTAGAGTCAATGCGGTGCAGAGACGGACTCTCCGGTGCAACCGGTTAATGCTGACCATAATCTCAAATAATCTAGTCCCACTTGCCTGCACATGGCCCATATCCATCCAAACCTTTGTAACTGTGCTCACTTCCACCTCTTCCTCTGGAAGTTCATTCCACACGTGAACCATTCCCTGTGTAAAAAAGTTGCCCCCATGTCTTTTTTAAATCGTCTTCCTCATCTGAGCTCCAATGAGAGCCAGACAAGAAAACTTCACCTTCTTCTCTCTGTTTAGCAATGTTGAAGTTCTACACTACTAAGCAATGATTTAAATTTATACAGAATCTTTCCCTCTCAATGCAAGAGTGTATTGTTGAAGGCTGTCATCTATTGATCTCCAACCAGTGGGTAATCATGGGAAACACATGACCACATGCCCAATGCATGGTCTGACAAAACAAATTCTGTTGATGATTTGTGTTGAATAATCCCAATACTCACAGGGAGTCCAAAGGTAGGTTTATCTCATATGAGCCATAATTTGTGGTGTTAAGGTAGAAAATAAGCCATGATATATTGAACACTGGAACAGAATCAAAGGACAACTTACTTTAAATCATTAATAGGCCATGGGCATTGCTGGCTGGGCTAGCATTTATGACCCATCCCTGGTTGTCCTTGAGAAGATGGTCGCGAGCTGTTTTCATGGACTGCTGCAGTTCGTGATCTGCAGTTACACCCATAATACCATTTGGGAAGGGGTTCCAGAGTTTTGAACTAGCAACACTAAAGGAACGGCAATATATATTTCCAACTCAGGATGGTGTGTGGCTTAGAGGGGAAATTGCAGGAAGTGGCTCCCATGTATCTGCTTCTCATGTCCTTCTAGATAGATATGATTTTGGGCTTGGAAGCTGCTGTCTAAGCAGCCTTGGTAAATTTCTGCAGTGCTTCCTATAGATAGTACATACTATTGCTACTGAGCATTGTTGGTGGAGGGAATGGATCTTTGGAAGTTGTCGATCACACTCCTGACTTGTGCCATGTAGATGATGGACAGGGTTTGGAGAGTCAGGAGGTGAGATACTTGTTGCAGGATTCCTAGCCTCTGACCTGCTCTTGTACCAACTGAATCTGTCTGACTAGTCCAGTTCAGTTTCTTGTCAATGGAAATCTCTGGGTGTTGACAGTGATAAATTCAGTGATGGTAGCGACAACAAGTGTCATGCAGCAATAAGATTGTCTACTTTTGGTAATGGTCATAGCCTGGCATTTGTGTGGTGTGAATGTTACTTACCACTTGTCAGCCCAAGCCTGGATATTGTCCGGGTCTTGCTATATTTGGACAGTGTCTGCTTAGCATCTGGGGAGTCATGAATTGTTCTGAAAATTGTGCAATCATTGGCTAACATCTCTACTCTGACCTTATGATGGAGGGAAGGTTATTGATTAAGCAACTGCAGATGGGGTACTACCCTGAGGAAACACAGTCATCTTCCAATGTGCCGGGTATGACTCCAACCAGTAGAAAATTTTCCCCCTGATCCTCAGTGACTGTAGTTTTGCCTGATGCCACACTCAGTTAAATACAGCTTTGACACCAAGGGCTGTCACTCTCACCTCACCTCTGGAATTCAGCTCTTTTTCCATGTTTGAACCGAGGCTGTAATGAGGTCAGGAACTGAGTGGCCCTGGCGGACCCCAAACTGGGCATCACTGAGCAGGTTATTGCTAAGCAGGTGCTGCTTGATAGCACTGTTGATGACGCCTTCCATCACTTTACTGATGATCGAGAGGAGACTGATGGGACAGTAGTTGGACAATTTTTCTCATTGAGTAGATGCCAGTGTTGTATCTTAATACTTGTGTTTCTAATGTTCTAAAGTTATTCTTACAGAGAAAAAAAAAACTCACATTCCCAAGACGATTGAGGTTAGTCATGCTTAACATTTCAGCACATTTAATATGACAACACTTTCTGCTTTGCCAGGCTTTCATACTGCCCTCCCTCACTGCTATTCTGCTCTACCCACTTAACGTCATTCCTGGCCAGCCTCCTGTTCCCATACTTAGTCTCATGTCCACCTCCTTATACTTTCCACCATTATCCATTTTGTCATTTTGTCACCCCCCGTCTAACTCTCCAATCCCACCTCTTCCCCCTTTGTTATTTTCCTGCTTTTCTTAGGCTCTGTGTCTGTTTAAAGTCTAAGAAATCTCAAATATATTCCAGTGGGATGAAAAGTCACTATCTTGAAATTTTATCTCAATCTCTTGCCACGGATGCTGTCTGACCTGTTGAGCATTTTCCAGCATTTTATGTTTTTATTACAGATAATAATTGTCCATTTATCTTTACCAATTGAAAAGACTTGACCTTGAACAATGGTATATGACTAACAGGCAAATATATTTAGCATGTACGGTATATTAGGAGGATATAATTATTAGTGCAATCATCATAAGGGCTGCAGTGAAACAGAATTTTCAGCAGTGTACTCGCTCGAGTCTAGCTGTGATCAATGGGACATGACAGAATCTAACTGCAATAACAAAACATACACTCGGTCCTGCAAGTTAAAAGGGATAGTGATTAAACATTTTGGCTGCGCTAGTTAATTCAATGGATTCTAACCCTCACACGCAACAACACATGAGTCATTCTTCCTGATCTGCATAGAATCAAAGAGCACAAATGGAAGCCATTCAGCCCATTGTGCTGGTGACAGCACTTTTCAAAGGTTCTCCAATTACTTGAATTCTACTGCCAATTAATCTTCTGTCGAATCTTTCTCCCATCATCCGCTTTGAGCATTGCATTTTAGGTTAGACAGATCACTGCACAAGAAAAGAACTTTTTTTAAAAAAAAATTTAACTCTCATGATGTTAGCGTCACTGGCTCGGCCAGCATTTATTGTCCATCCCTAATTGCCCAGAAGGCAATTAGAGTCAACCTCATTGTTGTGGAACTGGAGTCACATGTAGGCCAGCAGTTTCCTTCCATAAAGGACATGAGTGAGCCAGATGGGTTTTTCCCCAACAATCAGCAACGGGTTCATGGTCATCACTAGACTCATAATCCCAGACACTTGCTGAATTCAATTTCCACCATCTGCTGTGGCAGGATTTGAAGCCAGGTCCCCAGAACATTATCTGGGTCTCTGAATTAACGGTCCAGTGATAATGCCACTAGGCCATCACCTCCCACATCAAGTTGGGTGACCATAGTCCCATTCTGTCATTGCAGAGAGATGATGGGTGGTGATTTAACCTGAAGGTCACAGCGTCTCAGGTACAGGGAAAGGTGGGACATTGATGGTAGCTTCTGGCAATTAAATCCACATTGTGGGTGTCATTCTGCACTGCAAATCAGCAGTTCAGCCAACTAAGCTAACCAACCCTCCAATGGGTTGGACTAAAAGAAAGAATTGCAGATGCTGGAAATCTGACAGGTCAGACTCGACAGGCCTGGCTGCAACTGAGGTGAGGGAAACAGAGTTAACATTATGAGTCCAGTATAGCTCATCTCCAGAACAAGATGCTGAAGACGGGTCACTGGACCGAAAAATTAACTCTCTTCTCTCCATAGATGCTGCCATATTTGTTGAGTTTCTCCAACAATTTCTGTGTCTGTTTGTCTCTGATGAGCTAGAACAGGCAGAACGATAGTCATTTTAGTAGGGTGGAGTCTCAGATTTCTTCTCCCTATCATGTCATTGCTGAGTTGTTGGGATTTTTTTACATTCAGCAGTGAGGGGTCATTGTGGGTAGACAGGAATGAAATCAGCCATGGTCTTAAAGTCATAGCATCATAGAGATATACAGCACTGAAGCAGACCCTTCGGTCCAAATCATTCATGCTGACCAGATATCCCAAATTAATCTAATTCCGTTTGTCAGTATTTGGCTCATATCCCTCTAAACCCTTACTATGCATATATCGATCCAGATGCCTTTTAAACGTTGCAGTTGCTCCAACCTCCACTACTTCCTCTGGCAGCTCATTCCATACACACACCACCCTCCACGTGAAAATGTTGCCCCTTAGGTTCCTTTTAAATCTTTCCCCTCTCAGTTTATACGTGTGCCCTATAGTTTTGGACTCCCCGACCCCAGGGAAAAGACCTTGTATATTTACCCTATCCATGCCCCTCATGATTTTATAAAATTCTATTAAATTACCCCTCAGCCTCTGATGCTACAGTCTATTCAGCCTCTCCCAATAGCTCAAACCCTCCAATCCTGGCAACATCCTTGTAAACCTTTTCTGAACCCTTTCAAGTTTCACAACATCCTTCCTATAGCAGGGAGACCAGAATTGAATGCAGTATTTCAAAAGTGGCCTAACCAATGTCCTGAACGGCTGCAACATGACCTCCCAACTCCTGTACTCAATGCATTGACCAATATCAGCAAGCGTACCACAATCCTTCGCTATCCTATCAACCTGTAACTCCATTTTCAAGGAACTATGAACCTGTACTCCAAGATCTCTTTATTCAGCAAAACTCCCCAGGACCTTACCATTAAGTGTATAAGTCCTGCCCTGATTTGCCTTTCCAAAATGCAGCACCTCACATTTATGTAAATTAAAATCTATCTGCCACTCCTCAGCCCATTGGCACTTCTGATCATGATCCTGTTGTGCTCTGAGGTAACCTTCTTCACTGTCCACTACACCTCCAATTTTGGTTTCATCTGCAAATCTTTGTTCACATCCCATTCATTTATATAAATGGCAAAAAGCTGTGGACCCAGCACCGATCCTTGTGGCACACCACTGGTCACAGGCCTCCAGTCTGAAAAGCAAACCTCCACCGTCCTCTGTCTTCTACCTTTGAACCAGTTCTGTATCCACATAACTGGTTCTCCCTCTATTCCATGTGATCTAACCTTGCTAACCAGTCTACCATGAGGAACCTTGCTGAAAGTCTTACTATAAAGTCCATACAGATCACAGTCACTGCTCCGCCCTCATCAATCCTCTTTGTTAGTTCTTCAAAAAACTCAGTCATGTTTGCGAGACACGATTTCCCACACACAAAGCCATGTTGACTGTCCCTAATCAGTCCTTGCCTTTCCAAATGCATGTAAATCAGGTCCCTTAGGATTCCATCCAACAACTTGCCCACCACTGATATCAGGCTCACTGGTCTATAGCTCCCTGGCTTTTTCTTACCACCTTTCTTAGATAGTGGCACCACATTAGCCAACTTCCAGCCTTCCAGCACCTCATCTGTGGCAATTGATGATACAAATATCTCAGCAAGGGGCCCAGCAATCACTTTCCTTCCTCCCAACAGAGTTCGAGGGAACACTTGATCAGGTCCCAGGGATTTTTACACCTTTATGCGTTTTAAGACATGCAGCAATCCCTCCCCTGTAATAAGAACATTTTTTAAGATGTTGCTATTTATTTTCCCAAGGTCTTAATCTTCAATACCTTTCTCCACAATAAACACTGATGCAAATTACTTGTTTAGTATCTCCTCCGTCTCCTGCAGTTCCACACATTGGCGGCCTTGCTTCTCTTTAAGGGGCCTTAAAGAGGCCTAGTACAGTGGAGCAGGATCAAGGGGCTGGGTGGCCCATTCCTGCACAGAAATAGTATGCTCGTGTGTGAAATTGGTTTCAACTTTATTGGAATTTCAAAGTGAGGCTTTATTTCAGACTTAGATTCCTAAATTTGCTCAGATTGCAAGTTATGGGAATCATCCTGAATTTGGATATTGAGAAAACTAGGTCCACTCTAGCGAGTTAGACATTGTTTTCAGGGGGTCTAGCAATGTGTAGGGATCTGGGAGTTAGTGCACACCAATATACACTAGATTTCTGTTCATTTACCACACTGTCAGAAGTACTGGTGATTTTTTGTTTGGAGATAGGCATTTAATTCACATGCAAGTTGCATACTTTATCTCATCATGTAAATGGGGAAAAATAGAACGTGCTTACTTGCTTGGTGCTCCAAGTAATCTATGGATTGAGGGATGCTGAGGCTATAGTTGAGGACCAGGCAGAAACTTCCAAGACTGTTTTCAGTGATGTGATGAGTTACACTGTGATTGATTACAAAGCGATTAATTGCCAGACGATTGATTATAGCATGATTGATTACTGAATGATCAATTAAGATTGCAGGGCATATGAGTATTGTAAAATTGATTTCAGAGTGATTGACGACAATGATTAATTGCGATCTTGTGTCAGTGATTGATCCCAGGGTGATTAATTAAAATGATTAATTGTGATTTCGGCATCAGTGACTGATCGCAAGGTGATGAATTGAAGAGGGATTGATTAGACTGACTAATCGCAGGCAACTGATATTGAGTAATTGATTACTAAAGGATCAAGTGTGATCGCAGAGCAATTGATTGTAGGGTGATTGATTACAGTGTCATTGATTGTAGAATGATTAATTACAGAGTGAATAACTATAGAGTGATTGATTGTAGGGCAATTGATGCATTGTGATGGATTACAGAGTGATCAGTTGCAGGGTGATTAATTACAAAGTAATTAATCAGAGAATCATTGATTGTTGAGTGATCAATTACAGAATGATTGGTAACAGAGTGTTACAGATGGGGAGAAGTAGTAGAAGAATTTTTCCCCTTTTTCCCTCGACACTTGGCTGCCTGCAAGAAGATGTATATTTTTAAGAATGTTTGGAGTGTTATGGCTTCTAATGAAAGTGACAAAACTGGCGTCTTGGTGTATTTGAATCAAAGAAATTCACACAATACCCCGAAATACAAATTCCATGAAAATATTCACTCCTCTTAAATACACAGACAAACATAAGAAAGGATTAATTTTAGAAACGAAGGATGTACTTGGGCTATTAACAAAATAACAATAAATATCACATGTTCAATTTAGTACTTTAGAATGCAAACAGTATAGGCCTGATCAGTTCTCTCTCATGGTTATTTGTAGATAAACAGAGATTGAATGTCTCTACATTTTTCCAATTACACTGTGGCCAAACGTCTATAGAGATTAATCTTGCCAGTAAAGATAAATTACTGCCTAAGAAGACTGTTGTTTTAGGCAGGGTCCTTTCTTCTTTTTGTGGATGGTCTTGTCGGCCTCCAGACTGAATTAATCTTGCGGGCTGGTCATTGGAATGATGAAGATGTGTTACTTGAAGTCAGTTTCGATCATTTGACTAGATGATTTATACCTATATCGTCCATACAAATGATTCGAACGATTCAAAGCCATTCCTAATCTATAGGGATGATGGTAGACATTCACACCTACTTGTCATAGCAAAAGGAGATATGGAGCAGTCAAGTTAAGTCTCATAAAAACAAGGCATAAAACGGGATGCTGGAGATCTTTTCAAACACGCAAAAGCAGAAATTATTGGAGAAACTCAGCAGGTCTGGGCAGAAACTGTGCAGAGAAAACAGAATTAATGTCTCAAGTCTAATGACCTTTTTTCAGAAAAAGTTTAAATTTCTGTTTGCAGACACTGAGTCTGGGGGTCCATTATGCTTGAGTTTTTGTAAATGCCTAGAGAATAGAATTTGTAAAATCTCAAAGTGGATTTCTGCCTAGAATGCCATTTCAACGTGGGTCTTGGTTGTCCCTCCATAGACGTCGACTTTCCACATAAATGAATTAGTCCTTTCATTCTGGTCATACCTTCAGCTCCCACATTCACAGCAGTACCTTGTCCATATTAAAAAGTAAGGATTCACTTTTGAGTTGCAGATGATTGAATATGGTTGCTATTTAAAAAGTTATGAACGTGACTTGCTTTCACCCGGTATGCCAAGCGTTTTTGCAGTTAATTGAGGATGCAGCAATTGATTTCAGGGCAATTGAACTCAATGCGATCATTTGGCAGGTGGCCTATTACAGCAAGACTGATTGCAAACTGATTGATTGCAGAGCGATGATAGGTTAGAGGGAGACTGGTCATTGGCAACTGATTGCAGAGTGTTCAACCTCAGGGCAATTAATTGGAGGTTGATAGATTATGGGATTATTGATAACAGAATTATTGTTTACTGTGATCAATTATAGGAGATCTATTGCAAAGTGAACAATTACAAATAAAAATGATGATAGAGTGATCAATTACAGGGTGATTGACTACAGAGTGATCATCACCACCACTGTGTGACCCAACTTGGTACAGTGTTCTCTTTCGAATGGAAATATTCAGTGTCTTGTCTTTCCAGAAGGAAAACAAGGAAAACCAGCACTAATCATGCAGTACACAACTAGTCATAGATTGCCATCCTGAAAAGGTCACTCTTATCTCAACTCTCTGTCTTCTGTTAGTTAACCAATCCTTAATCCATACTGATATACCACTTTCAACACCATGGACTCTTATCAAGTAGCCTAATATATGCCTTCTGAAAATGGAAATATATTACATACACTGCTCCCCCTTTCTTCATCCTGCTTGTTCCCTCCTCAAAGAATTTTGTTATTTTTTTTCAAGCATTATTTCCCCTTCACAAAGCCAAGCTGATTTTGTTTGAGGCGACTAGGAGACGGCAAGAACTGCAGATGCTGGAGGTCAGATTCGATACAGTGTGGAGCTGAAGGAGCACAATGGGTCAGGCAGCATCAGAGGAGCAGGAAAGTCACCATTTCAAGTCAAGACCCTTCATCAGGATGACGGGTCTGAAGAAGGGTCATGGGACCCGAAACCTTAACTCTGCTTTTTCCTTCACAGATGCTGCCAGACCTGCTGAGTCTAACCTTGTCATCACAGGTGTTAGGCTAACTGGACTGTAACTGTCTGTTTTTTGCTTCCTTCGCTTTTCAAACAAAGCATTAGTGGCAGTTTTCCATTCTTTTCAGACTTTATGATAAGAATTCTTGGAAGATTGCTGCCAATGCCTCTGCCTTGCAGCTATTTCCTATGATATCTGAAGATGCGTCCCATCAGGTCCAAGGGACTTACTGGTCTTTAGACCCATAGGTTTTCGTAGCACAACTGCTCTTTTTTTCCTTTTCCTTTCCTCCTCTTCTTCTTTTCTCAGTATTTTTTTTAGTTTTTGTTTAAGCTACCTTCTAAAGAGAACATTTTGGCAGAGAGGTGGCTTTGATGAGGTCCAGAGTGGCAGAGTCTTCAGAGGTAACGTGGTTGCAGAGTTGGTCAGCCTGTGAAATCCGAAGCAGTACCATAGAAGTGGCATGACATGTGCTGGTGAAAGTCTGAGGGGGACTCTGGTTGTGGAGTGGAGTGGGCTGGTGAAGCCCAGTGTGGGATTGTAGTGGAGGAGAAGAGGAAGTTGGACTCTCTCTAAGATTTTTGTTTTATTTTTTATTTTGAGTTAATGAGAATGGCGCTGATTCATAATAATAGTTTTAACTTTTAACTGCATTTTAAATTGAATACATCTGACAATAAATGATGCAATTCAATTCATTCAAGAAACGAGTCATTCATTTTGCCTTTTTTTACTACTTATTTCCCATTGACCCCATTTACTGTTGTTTTTCTATGTTTCTTTGACACCCTGTACCTTTGTGTACCACTCCAGGTGATGTTATCCGAATATCTGCCTTATAATACTTTTTGATTTGTAAGCTTGCATTTTCCAGTCTCCCAAGTCACCCCTCTGCCTCTTCCACTTTATAACCTTCACTGCCCTAGCTATTGGAGCTGCCAGGCCACTGGTCACTACACAGTTCATATGAAGCCCATCTCACCAGAAAAAAGCCCCTTCTGCCACAATACTGGTGCCAGTGCTCCACAAACTGAAAGCCATTCCACCTACACTAACCTTTGAGCCGCACTTTTAACTCCATGACTTCATTACACTAGTTTGCCTGTGGCTCCGATAGAAATCCGGAAAGTATTAGCTCAGTGTTTCTGCATTTTAAATTAGTTCCTAAGTGCAAAACCTCGTTTCTAGTCCTACCAATGTTGTGCCAACATGGACAATGCCTATTGGATCCCTTTCTTTCTCTTCAAGTTCTTGTTCAGCCCCAAGGGCATATTGTTAGCCCTGGCATCAAGCAGCCAAAGACTCAAAAACAGAAGTTGCCGGAAAAGCTCAGCAGGTCTGGCAGCATCTGTGAAGTAAAAACAGAGTAAACGTTTCCAGTCCTTGACTCATTGCTTCAGAGATCTGTATCTATGCCCCTAATTATACTGTTCCCTACCACAACTATATTTCTCTTTCCTTCCCCTGTTTAAATAGCTTCCTGTACCAAGGTGAATTGCAGAATCCTTACAATGTGGAAACAGGCTATTCAGCTCATCAGGTCCACACCAACCCTCCAAGCAGCATCCCACCCCTTACCCTTTAACTCTGTATTTCCCATGGCTAATCCACCTAGCTTGCACATCCCGGGCAATATGGGTAATTTAGCATGGTCAATCCACTAAGCCCGCACATCTTTGTACAGTTGGGGGAAACCATTGCACCCAGAAGAAGCCCATGTAGAAACAGGGAGAATGTGCAAACTCCACACAGACAGTCATCCAAGGGTGGAATCAAACCCGGGTCTTTGGCACTGTAAGGCAGCAGTGCTAACTACTGAACCACTGTGTCATAATCATTTTGCTTCTTCTCCTGACAGTCCGTACTCTTGGCCACACAACTTGGAAAGACCTTGTGACTGTTGATGAATTGCAGAGTTTGAGGCTGCTTAATTACAACTCCCTGTGTCCTCACATCTATCTCAACTGAAGGCACATCTTCCTGTTCCTAATCGCAGAACAATTTGAGCCTAGGCTGAGGGCTGTCACCACCTGCTAGAGCATAGTATCCCGTTAACTTATCCCTTCCCTGATGTAGCACAATGTCTGTAGCTCAGACTCTAGCTCCTCAACTCAGACGCAAAGTTCTTTGAGCTACAAACTTAGTACAGTTGTGTTCACTCTCACCTCTCACCTGCTGCAGCAGCAACACATCACCCTTTCAGCCATCACTTTCATATTTGATCTAATTTATAAATCAATGACTCTACATTCCTTGCCCTTTACACTTGATTATAATGTTGTTGTACTTCTATAAAATTTTAAAAACATCACCAGTATCCATACTTAAACAGTAATTTTTACTGAAAGAGAGAAGTAAGACACTGGTGACTTAACTACAGACTGAAGACCTTTGTTTTATTTTAAAGACTAGAAATATATTCACCAATCATACTCACCAAATAAATTTCTTTCCCTGCATATACAGGAAGCCACTCACAACTTGTCTCAATGTAGGTCAACCTTTTGATCCACATTTTTGATCCACATCATTCACACCTCGCTCTGGAGAGATTACTTTTTCCAGTAAACCTTAGTTAAAACACTGCTGTCCCCTTTTGTACCAAGTTCCCATTTTGAACCAAACTTCCAACGTTGTCCTCACTCAGCCTTCATCTCACTGATGTCTCGTGTACACTGACCATGCTCCTCACTGACCTTGCTGTGCAACAAATCCCTTCTTAATATAGAACTGCTCAGAATCACTTCCTCGCTGCAGTGATCGCCATCTCATTTAGACAAAGTGTTCTAGGGTGCTAGAATTCTAACTATCACAATCCAGCAGCTTTCTCTTTAAATTGAGCTATTTTAAATTACTTAAAGGTTATTGTCTGAATATGTCTTTAACTCTAAAACTGAACTTGGGAAGGATATGACACATCTTAATATCGCCCTTAATTCCTTGCTCAACCATTAATTAAACACTTTGTTTTCAAATGTTTTGAGAAAATTACCACTTCTCCAAGTTTTTCTTTCTTTATCTCATGAGGAATCCTCATAGTTAGAAATAGAGGCTTTATTTCTGGACCATGCCTGCTCATAGACTGGTTATAGCACTGAAGGAGCCATTCAGCCCATCAATGTGCAGGCTTTCTTTGTGAGCAAACCACATCATTACACTACCCATAGCCCTGCTCTTTCTTTTTCTCTTTAAGCACTGATTGAGTACTTTGCAAACACTGGACGAGCGAGCGTTTACAATCGCTCGGGCCAAATTCCTGTGAGTTGCCATTTTAATTTGTGGAGGCACTGGCCTAATGGTATTTTCGCTAGACTGTCAATCCAAGTGATGTTCTGGGGACCCAGGTTTGAGTTCCATCACAGCAGATGGTGGGATTTGAATTCAAAGGAATTATGGAATTAAGAATCTAATGATGACCGTGAATCCATTGTTAATTGTTAGAAAAACCCATCTGGTTCACTGATGTCCTTTAGGGAAAGAAGCTGCCATACATACCTGGTCTGGCCTACATGTGACCCCAGACCCACAGCAATGTGATGGACTCTTAATTGCTCTCTGGGCAACAAGGCATGGGCAATAAATGCTGATGCCCACTTCCTATGAATGAATTTAAAATAATTTGCTCCTTGATGCAGGTCAAAGGTTGCAGGTTTAAGCTGCCAAGCAACATAGTGTCTGCTTCACTCGAATTTTACAAAAGCAGCTCAATGTGTCAGTGTGGTGATCTCCGGTTTCACAAGGTGTGTGTTGGAGGGGGTGCGGTCGTGTGGCTCTCTAGTTGAGGTCTCATATTTAGTGTTTAAGAAGTGACAATTCTATCTGTGAACCAAGGCTCCCCTTTCAACTGACTGGACCGTCAAGTACACTGGAAATGGCCAGATTGATGGCAGTTAGCCTTAACCCGAGTTAAGTCTATTCTTCTGTTTCTATGACGACCCAAACTATCCTCCCACAGAACTCTTAAAGTCAGACAGAAAACATTTTCCACCTCAACAGTCTGGCTTGCATTTGAACTCAAATCCCAGATGCGAAAGGTCGCTGTGCTAATCAGTGCCTTAATGACAAATTTTACCTCATATCTCAACATTTTACTTATACTGAAAGAAATGAACCTTGACAAGTTGACGTGAGCTAATTCCTCTGAAATGAATTTTTTTTTAATTGTTCACCATCGGAGCCCAAAGAGATGATAATGCTGACCTCTGGATTGCCCTTGCTCTATTCCTCCAACAAAAACACTTATTGTCTGTTGTCAGGCAAGATGTAATCAACAATTTGCTCATTCTGCTTGTAATTAGAGGACTCCTCCCTTGTCACCAAAATCATTCTGTTGAGACAAGTCTGTAAGTTAAAGTACCGTAATTGCAGCACAGAAGTCAACCTGGAGCGTAGGTCAAACCCACTTCCCCATCTCCAAAACCGAGCATAAAAGCCAATCCCCTTTCCTGCCATGACATATGGTACTCACATTAGTGGCCAGCATCAATTGTTCTCCCCAAAATGTACATTTTATTTACTGGTGCCTTTTTACGGAGGGTTAAGGGACTGAACAGGCAGTGTGTCTGTGTTGTTAAGGCTCATGGGTGTTCATGTCCATTCTATGATTTGGGAGCTGATGACATTTCAAAATGGTAACTTCTCACTTTTCTTTCTTTATTCATTCACGGGATGAGGGCGTCGCTGGCCAGGCAGCATTTATTGCCCATTCCTAATTGCCCAGAGGGCATTTAAGAGTCAACCACATTTGCTGTGGGTCTGGAGTCACATGTAGGCCAAACCAGGTAAGGATGGCAGTTTCCTTCATACCAACTTGTTATACTCATTGTATGAAGTTGGCCAGCAATTTTGAAGTCATAGTTCGTGGCTTCAAAGGCTGACTTAAAGAATAATTTTGAACCAACGCTTTCCAGTAGGTGATAATTATCTCTGGGGCAAGCAGAAACTGAACTCAGACCTATGAGCACAGAGGTAGGAATATTATCACCATTCTACAAAATCACCTTACGCACTCACATCTACAGTAAATAATATTGTGCACATAACTTGTAACAGATTATTTGCATATTACATAGAAATAGTATATTTCACTCAATATAGGAAATACTGAATGTATAATAAGACCAGGGAAATAGGAGGCCATTCAGCCCCTCGAGCCTGCTCCCCCATTCAATAGGATTATCGCTGATTCAACATGCCTCACATCCACTTTCCCCATGTCCCTTGATTCCCCGACTGATTAAGAATCTATTCATTTCAGCCATAACGAGAAACAAGGACTCTGCTCCCACGTCTCTCTGTGGTAAGGAGTTCCAAAGAGTCACAACCTTCTGAGAGAAGAATCTCCACCTCATCTCTGACTTAAATTGTCATCCTTTTATTCTAAGACTGTGCCTTCTAGTCAGAGACTATCCTACGAGGGGAAACATCCTCTCAGCATTTACGCTGTCAAGTCCCTTAAGAAGGCAATATGTTTCCATGAGATCACCTCTCTCTCACTCTTCTGAATTCTAAAGAGTAGAGTCCCAACTTATTTAACCTTTACTCATAAGACAATCCTTCCATAACCAGGGAGAATCCCAGTGAACGTGCTCTGAACTCCCTGAAGTGAAATAATACCTTGTCTTAAATAAGGTGATGAAAACTGTTCGCAGTACTCCAGATGTGGTCTAACCTGTGTATAGGATGGGCTGAAGGGCTAAAATTGTTGGTGATGTTCGACAGCTGCATGACCTTGAATGTGAGCCAGTGAATATTCCCGTGTGTACCACAGACAACACAATTAAAAGCTTGTTTTCTGTACTCGCAAGCAGCTTTGTCTTCTGTGTCTACTTTCTCTGTGCTGGCTATTCATTACGTTGTATAAGAAAGACAGAGTTTCATTCCAATTTGGATTTCACTTCAGACAGGGATAGCTGATTTTGCCAGGGATGAACCTAAGCCTCCAGACCAGCCATCTATCAAGGGCTCCCCAGTAGGCAGAAGGGGATAAGACTTGTTGCTTTTTCCCATTCTTTTCTCTTTTTTTACTGTTTTTATTATCATTATTATTACATGATAAACAGGCAGATTTAAGCAAATTGCTGTTGTTGAGTCTTCTCTTAGCTATATTTAACAAAATCCAAAAGGACCATTTGGATACACTCTGTGGTCCAAGATACTATTGGCGACGATGACGGGATTCAGGAAAATATTTAAGAGAACGGAAAGGCAACCTGATGCTCCGGAGACTTTACGGATTCCAGGATGGAATGTGGCACTCTGAATTTGGGTCTGTAGCTAACATATTAGCACAGTTAGGAACTCCGCAAGAATGGGGGACAGTTATGACCAGAAAAAGATAGAAAAGAGGGTTAGTCATAAAGAATAACAAGGTGTGGAGCTGGATGAACACAGCAGGCCAAGCAGCATCATAGGAGCAGGAAAGCTTGACGTTTCGGGCCGAGAAGGGTCTAGGCCCGAA
>JAHRHZ010000040.1:34842694-34859683 GCA_024137785.1 Ginglymostoma cirratum | reverse complement strand
CCCCCCCCCCCGGCCCGGCCTGCTGTGTTCATCCAGCTCCACACTTTGTTATCTTGTATTCTCCAGCTTCTGCAGTACCTATTATCTCTGATACAATTATCTCTAGTCATACAGGACATTGTACATGTGTGCCTGCAAGAAATGGGTCTCTCCAAAAGCGAGGACAGTGTACCCCAAATAGGATGGGTATTGTTAACAGCTTTGTGTTCTACCTGTAGAGAATTGGAAGAGTGCCAAGCCAAAAACAGGCAGCTTGAGACCACATTGATGACGGTAGAGCAGCGTAAAATCACTCTAACAAAAGCAGTTAAGAGAGCGCAGGAGAGAGCCGAGAAGGTGGAGGAGAAACAGAACCACATAGAATGCTGTCTGACAATGGTACAACAGAAAAAGAGAGCAAAACGGTGCATTTGGAAAGTTGACCCAGTTATTATAATCTCACGATGGGACCCTGACCATTGGGATGGTGACATTTGGTATTCATCCTATTCAGACTCTGAATGGGCACATAGGGAAGGGGATGCTACACCTCCAGAGACATCCTCGGGAACGGGACTCACAGCACGACCCATCATAACAATGGAGGACAGAACCCACAAAATGCAAGGACGGTGAGGGATTACTCTTTGTCTGAACCACAGGAATTGGGGTCACAATTTAAGCAGAAGCTGTGTGAACATTTGGCCTCTTGGCTGACCTTGTCCTGGGACCAGGGTGCCACCCATATTATGCTGAGTGTCACAGATTGAGGGAATCTGGGAGCACTAAGTGTTGATCCACATGTGAGTAGTGTCTCTAGGAACATAGGGCAAACTGGATCATTGTGGAATGCACTGACACTAGCAGTAGGAAACAAGTCCCCTTCCCCAATAGACTGGGAAGGTGATATTGAAAAATTGTAATGCATACCAGAAGGTATAAAACATTTGAGGGATTGGCTATGCAATGGGTATGTAATCTCCACAGTTTCAGGGTCCAGACCAGCAATCTTTCACAGCCGGAATGACGAGCGGGCTAATGCTAAGTGGTCTGAGCTGGATGAGAGGTGTTCTGTTAGCCCTATTAGGGCCAGCCCAGGGACAGGCAGTGGGATTGATTGTCAGAGGTGGCCATTTGGTATGGTATGTCCATTCCACACCCCACTATTTGAACTGCACACCCTTAAACATTCTGCAGGAACATGAATGTGGCAATTAGTTCCATATAATGACACAGATATTCACAGTACGGGACAAACTCAGGCCTGTATTACCAGATCCTGCACCATTCATTCAAAGTTTATCTGAAAGGATCCTCCAATTAATCATAGTTATCAGAATATATACACTATCTATGATGCCCAAGTAGACAAATCATATCAGTGAGGGAAATGGGAAAATGTACAGCACTACTGCACCGCCTTTGGGGTACAAAACCTTCTACCAGTTGTCAACTTGACTCGGTTGGAGCAATTTCATAATATTAGTCAGGAACCAGCGACAAGGGGGTGAAATATACATCAAATGAAAGTCGCCAGGTCATATACAGATGAACAATTACCACAATTTTCTGATTCCATCACAGCCTTGACCGTACATCACTGGTGAGGTATATTTAAAGTTTGGGTCCCAAAAATCCACTGCGGTCATTAATTTGATGAAACACCCTATTGTTATATTATATGTATTGATGATAGTTATTTTCATTGTAGTTTTAAGTTTTTGGTGTAGGTTACATAGTCTCATTACACGTCCTCGTGCGGCTATCACTGATTTGCGATTGTAACATGCATTGTCAAATGTCATTGGGGTGGATTGTATAGGATGGGCTGAAGGATTAAAAATTAATGATAATATTTGACAGCTGAATGACCTTGAATGAGACCTGTGAACATTCTCGTGCAGAAAACACAATTAAAAGCTTGTTTTCTGCACTAGCAAGCAGTTTTGCCTTCGATATCTGCTTTCTCTGTGCTGGCTGTTTGTTATACTGTATAAGGGAGAGAGAAAGTTTCATTCTGAGTTGGACTTGACCTTGGACCAGGATTGTGAATGGTGCCAGGAGTAAACCTAAAACTCTAGACCAGTCGTCAATCAAGGGGTCCCCAACAGGCAAAAGAGTGTGAGACTTCTTTTTCCCTTTCTTTCCCCTTTTTAAACTCATTATTATCATTATTATTGCTTAATAAACAGCCACATTTAAGCAATTGCTGTTGTCGAGTCTTCTGTTCATTATATTTAACCGAATCCAGAAGAATCGTTTGGTTACACTCTGTGGTCCATGTCAACAAGCGCCTTGCATAATTGCAGCCTGACCTCCCTACACTTATACTCCAACCCCCTCGAAATAAGGGCCAACATTCCCTTAGCTTTCCTGATGACCTGCTGCACCTGCTGCAAGTTCGATTCCAGCCTTGGGTGACTACCTCCGCAGAATTTGCACATTCGCCCCGTGTCTGCGTGCGTTTCCTTCGGGTGCTCCAGTTTCCTCCCACAGTCCACAGATGAGCAAGTTAGGTGGATTGGCCATGCTAAATTACCCCATAGTGTTGGGAGTTGCAGTGTTGCAGGGAAAAGGTTGGGAGATGGGTCTGGGTGGGATGTTCTTTGGAGGGTCGGTGCGGACCTGTTGAGTCGAATGGCCTGTTTCTGCACTGTGGGGATTCTAATTCCAATTCAGTAAATCTAATTCACCTCTGCGCTAGCTTTCTGTGTTTTGTGTGCAAGCTCCCCCCCACCCCATTCCCTTTGTGTTGTACTTTTCTGCAGTGTACTCCATTCCAAAATGAACATCACATTTACCATATTATACACCATTTGCCAGCTTTTTGTCTACTTATGTAACCTATGAATAAACTGTTTTTATCCTTCTTGCAACTTGCTTTTCCTCCTATTTTTGTGCTGTCTGGAAATTTGGCTACATTACGTTCACGTCCTTCCTCCAAGTCATTAATATATATTAGAAACAGTTATTGTTCACAGTACTGATCTCTGTGGAACCCCACTGGTCACAAGTTGACCCCTGAAAAGGACCCTTCATTCTCATTTGCTGTTCCCTGCCCATTAGCCAATTCTGTATCGATGCCAATCTACTACGTCTGACACTATGGACTCTTATCTCATGACTTAACCTTTTGTGTGTACCTTGTTGAATGCCTTCTGGAAGTCCTAATACACTTCATCTACTGGTTCTCCTCTATCCACTCTGGTAGGAATTAGTCAGACATGATATCCCTTTCATGAAGCTATCTTGACTCTGCTTGATTCGAATATGATTTTTCAAATGTTCTGCTACCAATTCCTTAATAATTGATTCCACTAGTTTTTCCAACAATAGATGTTAGGCTAATCAGGCTATAGCTACCCACATTTTACCTCCCTAACCTTTGAATGTGGCATCACATGGCAGTTTCCAACCCTCTGGTACTTCTCCAGAATCCAAGGATTTTAGGAAAATTACAATCAATGCATCCACGACCTCTGAGGAAGCGTCACCGGACCCAAAAAGTCAACTCTTATTTCTGTCCACAGATACAGCCAGACCTGCTTAGCTATTCCAGCAATTTCTGTTTTAATTCCTGATTTACAGCAATTCTTTCGGTTTTTATTTAGAATTCAACTCAGTGCCTCATCCCTTCTAGGCATGCCCACCTTGAAGAAGTTCTGCTCCTCTCTCTGACAGGATTTCCGTTCCAATCTTTTTTCTCGTCCACCGTCATTATTTTCACTGTCAATCCTGGTGTTTGACCAGGTATTTGCTAAAGCTTGTCTCCACAGCCACGGTTCTGAGGAAGGGTCACCGGACCCAAAACGTTAATTCTGGTTTCTCTCCACAGATGCTGCCAGACCTGCTGAGCTTTTCCGGCAATTTCTGTTTTTGCGTCCACTATCTCTCTAGGTACTTATTTAGGTTCCTCGGATGCAAGTCATCAGGGCCTGGAGACCTATCTGCCTTTGGCTCCATTAATTTCTCTAATGCTACTTCCCTGGTGATGGTACGAGTACTTAAAGCCAAACCTGTACCTTTACGATGAATGTGATGTCTGAAGTATTGAAGTGTCTTTCTCTGTAATGCCTAGCATGCTATCTATGGCGTGAAGTATATTGTAAATAACCTTACAACTTGTATACAATATAAAGATTCATGATCTCATATAGCACAGAAAAGCACAGCGACAGAAATTTACATTTATGTAACACTCCAAATATTGAATGGTTTGTTTTCAGCGATGAAATGAGACGATGGTGGATCTGAAATGAAAGAAGGTTGCAATGGATGACAGAAGCTTAGCTGAAAGTGGTTTTTGCTAAAAGGCCTGAAAAGGGTGATAGAAAATGTTGTTGGAAAAGTTGAGGAAAGCAATTCTAAAGGAAAGCAGTGGTTTGGACCTTTGAAGATTTAACCACTAATGGATGGGAGGTTAGCCTGGTGGTTACAGATGGAAAAGCAGGGACATTCTAGGGCAGACATAGGCAGGGGTGAACACCCAAGGAGTTTATATGTGAGGATAACAATCCTTATGACCATGACCTGGAGTCAATGTATGTTTGTAGGGACAAGAATGATACAAAGCAGGACTCCATTGTCAGTCAGGGTGCAAGCAGTACAGGTTTGGATGAGCTGAAGTTTACAAAGGGTACAGATCAGCCAGATAGAGCAAGAAATTTGAAATGGATAAATATCGCATGGATAAATATTTTCAACAAAAGGTGAGCTGCAGCTGGAACAGAAGGCACTGCATAGGTGGAAGTAAGCAATCTTTCTTATGGAGACAATATGGCGTCAGTAGCTCAGTGTCGACTCAAATTGTGTATTGGGTTTGCCAATGGCCTGCTCACCTGACACAGTGTCCTGGGCTGCAGAATGGATTTGATAGCTATCACTTAGAGATTGTAATGGGAGTTGAGGATGACAGCTTCATTCTTTGCACTGTCGAACGGCAGAGAAAATTACAACTTGCGCAAAACTGGATTTCGGACTAGGAATCTGACATTAGAGAAATGGTGGCAAGGTAAAACCTGGGTTTTCTCAAAGCATGTGTGGATGTTGATGAAACGTCTGTGTATGATATCAATTAGGAGTCAATTAGGAATAGAATGGGGCCAGAGTTAGATCTACGCAGGTCATCAATTTATGGTCCAAAGGTGGTGTGAAGAGAATTGAAATTTGGAAAGGGGGAGATGCAACAAGACCCAATTGTCCTTGTACACCAGTCACTGAAAATAAGCTTGTGGGTGCAACAGATAGCGAGAAAGGCAATTGGTCT
Organism: Ginglymostoma cirratum; assembly: GCA_024137785.1. Taxonomy (NCBI): domain Eukaryota; kingdom Metazoa; phylum Chordata; class Chondrichthyes; order Orectolobiformes; family Ginglymostomatidae; genus Ginglymostoma; species Ginglymostoma cirratum. The sequence goes on along the minus strand of JAHRHZ010000040.1, from coordinate 34,854,438 downwards.
GTTGGACTTTAAAGCAAGAAGATTTGAGCATAGGACCAGAGGTGTCTTGCTGTACAAGGTCTTGGTGAGATCACAACTGGAGTATTGTGTGCAGTTTGGTCTCTTTATCTGAGGAAGGACATTCTGGTACAACAAAGGTTTGCCAGACTGATTCCTGGGATGGCAGGGTTGATGTGTGAAGAGAGATTGGCTATGACTACATTCATCGGAGTATACAAGAATGTTCCAGATAACTGATAAGCCCAATTTTAAGGATCCATTTTTGCAGCAGCAGCAGGAGCGGTGAGATCAAGGACCAGAGGGCTGCCGGGATGGGGAGTCCTTCTTTTCGGCAGTGGAGGTGAGTTGGAGCAGTCTATTACGTTCGAGGAAGGTGAGTGAACTGATATAGTTGGGCAGTGACTAAACCAGAGGCACTGCACATGTAATATCTCCCACCCACCCTCCTCCTCCAACCGAAAAAAAAGACTCTGAAAAGGTAAGGTTTTTCTTTTTTTTTATTATGTGCTGATAAGTAGAGTGATTGGTAAAAATGTTTTCATTCCTTTTATCTATTATTTGATAAGACAGTGGACTAAGCTAAGCTTAAGAGTAAAAATGGCAGGAGATCCCAGACCCATGTTCTGCTCCTCTTGCTCAATGTGGGAGCTCAGGAACGGGGCTGGTGTCCTTGGCTCCTACACATGCAGGAAGTGTGTCCAGCTGCAGCTCTTGTTAGGCCGCATGACGGCTCTGGAGCTGCGGATGGACTCACTTTGGAGAATCCGCAATGCTGAGGAAGTTATGGATAGCACGTTCAGCAAATTGGTCACACTGCAGATTAGGATTGCTGGTGGAGAAAGGGAATAGGTGACCGAAAGCAGAGAAAAAGCAGGAAGGCAGTGCAGGTGTCCCCTGCAGTCATCTCCCTCCAAAACAGGTATATCGCTTTGGATACTGTTGGAGGAGATGGCTCACCAGGGGAAGGCAGCGGTAGCCAGGTTCATGGCATCATGGCTGGCTCTGCTGTACAGAAGGGCAGGAAAAAAAGTGGAAGGGCTATAGTCATAGGAGATTCGATCGTAAGGGGAGTAGATAAGCAGTTCTGTGATCGAAAACGAGACTGAAGGGTTTAGGCCCGAAACGTCAAGTTTTCCTGCTCCGATGATGCTTCTTGACCTGCTGTGTTCATCCAGCCCCATGCTTGTCATCTCGGATTCTCCAGCATCTGCAGTACCTTTTATCTCTCCCAAATGGTACGTTGCCTCCCAGGTGCACGAATCAGGGATGTCTCAGATCAACTGCAGGACATTCTGAAGGGGGAGGGTGAACAGCCAGCTGTCGTGGTGCGTATAGGCACGAATGATATAGGTAATAAACGGGATGAGGTCCTACAGGCAGAATTTAGGAGTTAGGGGCCAAGTTAAAAGGTAGGACCTCAGAGGTGGTAATCTCAGGATTGCTACCAGTGCCACGTGCTAGTCAGAATAGAAATGAAAGAATAGGCAGGATAAATGAGTGGCTTGAGAGATGGTGCAGGAGGGAGGGGTTCAGATTTTTGGGACATTGGGACCGGTTCTGGGGGAGGTGGGACTATTACAAATCGGACGGTCGACACCTGGGCAGGACTGAAACTAATGTCCTAGGGGCTGCTTTTGCTAACACTGTTGGGGAGGGTTTAAACTCATGTGGCAGGGGGATGGGAACCAAATGAGGAGGTTAGTGGACAGTAAGGAGATAGTAACTAGAGCCTGTAAGGAACTAGATAATGAAGTTAGTGTGACTAAGGGGAAGAATAGGCAGAAAGCAGATGATGAACGCAAAGGGACAGGTGGTCTGACGTGCATTTGTTTTAATGCGAGAAGTGCAGTAGGTGAGGCAGATGAACTTAGGGCTTGGATTAGTACCTGGGAGTATGATGTTACTGCTATTACTGAGACTTGGTTGAGGAAAGGGCAAGATTGGTAACTAAATATCCCAGGATACAGATGCTTCAGGCAGGATAGAGAGCGAGGTAAAAAGGGTGGAGGAATTGCATTACCAGTCAAAGAGGCTATCACAGCTGTGCTGAAGGAGGACACTATGGAGGACTCGAGCAGTGAGGTTATGCAAGGGAGTCAGAGAAAATGAGTGAGATTCTTAATGAGTACTTTGCGTTGGTCTTCACTGAGGAGAGGGACATGACGGATACTGAGGTTAGGGATAGATGTTTGATTACTCTAGGTCAAATTGGCATAAGAAGGGGGGAAGTGTTGAGTATTCTAAAAATCATTAGGATGGTCAAGTCCCCAGGTCCGGATGGGATCTATCCCAGGTTGGTGAGGGACGCGAGAGAGGAAATAGCTGGGGCCGTAACAGATATCTTTGCAGCATCCTTGAGCACGGGTGAGGTCCCGGAGGACTGGAGATTTGCTAATATTGTCCCCTTGTTTAAGAAGGATAGCAAAGATAATCCAGGTAATTATAGACTGGTAAGCCTGACGTCAGTGGTGGGGAAGCTGCTGGAGAAGATACTGAGGGATAGGATCTATATACATTTGGAAGAAAATGGGCTTATTAGTGATAGGCAGCATGATTTTGTGCAGGGACGGTCATGTCTTACCAACTTGATAGAATTCTTTGAGGAAGTGACAAAGTTGATAGATGAGAGAAGAGCTGTAGATGTCATATACATGGACGTCATGAAGGTGTTTGATTAGGTTCTCCGTTGTAGGCTGATGGAGAAAGTGAAGCCACATGGGGTCCAGGGTGTACTAGCTAGATGGATAGAGAACTGGCTGGGCAACAGGAGACAGAGAGTTGTCGTGGAAGGGAGTTTCTCAAAATGGAGAACTGTGACCAGTGGTGTTCCACAGGGATCCATGTTGGGACCACTGTTGTTTGTGATATACATAAATGATTTGGAGGAGGGTATAGATGGTCTGATTAGCAAGTTTTCAAATGATACTAAGATTGGTGGAGTAGCAGTTAGTGAAGGGGGCTGTCGAAGAATGCAGAAGAATATAGATAGATTGGAGAGTTGGGCGGAGAAATGGCAGATGGAGTTCAATCCAGGCAAATGCGAGGTGATGCATTTTGGAAGATCCAATTCAAGAGCGAACTATATGGTAAATGGAAAAGCCCTGGGGAAAATTGATGCATAGAGAGATCTGGGTGTTCAGGTCCATTGTACCCTGAAGGTGGCAACGCAGGTGGGTAGAGTGGTCAAGAAGGCATACAGCATGCTTTCGTTCTTCGGACAGGGTATTGAGTGCAAGAGTTGGCAGGTCATATTACAGTTGTATAGGACTTTGGTTTAACCACATTTTGAATAATGCGTACAGTTCTGGTCGCCACATTACTAAAAGGATGTGGATGCTTTGGAAAGGCTGCAGAGGAAGTTCACCAGGATATTGCCTGGTATGGAGGGCACTAGCTATGAAGAGAGGTTGAGTAGATTAAAATTATTTACATTAGAAAGACGAAGGTTGAGGGGCACCTGAATGAGGTCTACAAAATCATGAGAGGTATGGACAGGGTGGAATGCAAGAAGCTTTTTCCCAGAGTGGGGGACTCAATTATGAGGGGTCACGATTTCAAGGTGAGAGGGGAAAAGTTTAAGGGAGATATGCATGGGAAGTTCTTTACGCAGAGGGTCGTGGGTGCCTGGAACACGTTGCCAGCGGAGGTGGTAGAGGCGGGCACGATAGTGTCATTTAAGATATATCTGGACAGATACATGAATGGGCAGGGAGCAGAGGGATACAGGTCCTTGGAAAGTAGGCGACAGGTTTAGATAGAGAATCTGGATCGGCGCAGGCTTGGAGGGCCAAAGGGCCTGTTCTTGTGCTGTAATTTTCTTGTTCTTTGTTCTTAATACCAAGGGTCACAGTGTAAGGAAAAGGGGATAGGCTATTCAAGCCTGAGATGCGGAGAAATTGTTTCACCCAGAGACTGGTGAGACCATAGAATTCTCTGTCACAGAAAGCAACTGAGGTCAAAGCATTGAATGTTTTCAAGAGGAGTTAGATTTAATTCTTCGGGCTAAAGGGATCAAACAGTATGGGAAGAAAGCAGTAAGTGCTCCTGTTTCCTATATTTCTTGAAGCTGTTGTTGAAGATGCTCTGAATATGATGACAACAAAATGAAGAAGGTGCAGGGACATTCCTACTGAGCTGGACAAACTGTTGGGAGAGGCATTGGAGGTGGATGGCTTAGTCAACCATGCAAACGTTGGGGCGGCCAAAGAGGAGCAGGAGGAAAAGCTCATCACAGTCACAAAGAATGTCACTTCACCCTTTCAGAGCAAGAGCCCATATCCAATCCTGCCTGAAGAGATCCAGACATGGGGTCATGGGAAGTGTGAACATGGATTTGAAAGTTAACCACACATTCAAGGACTTTGAAGGGAAGAAGGAGTTTAAGCTTGGTTGACAATTTGCAAAGACAAAGAGGTGAAGCTTTTCTCCTAGGATTTACATTACAAGGGGAGATGCACTAGTTAAGGAGAAGAAGCCATTAAAATGTCAGCTAGCCAAAAAATCAAGAAGAATGTTAAAGTTTAATCATTGAATTTTACAGTACAGAAGGAGACCATTCAGCTCATAGTTCCGGCTCCCAAAAGAGCTACCCAACTCGTCCCATTCTCCAACCGTACCTCTCAGTTCATCACTTGCTATATATATGTATATCTCCGTATAAATATATATCCATCTCTCTTTTCAAACTAGACAAAAGAGAGACAAAAAAAAAACTAACATTTATAAGACACTTTCCACAACCTCAGCATTTCAAAGTGTCAATGAAGTACTTTACAAGTATTGTCGGTCTTGAAATATAAGAGACACAACAGCAAATATATGCACAGCGTTGTCCCACAAACAATGTGACCATTACTAGGTAATCATTTTCCTTTGTGCTTGGAGGGAGAATTAAGTGTTGGGTCAGACCCTGAAAAAACTCCCCGTTCTTAGAAATAATGTCGTGAGATCTTTCACGTCTAACTGACAAATCAAAATTGAGATCCGAGAAAAGTGGAAGAAATGACTGATTGTCAAACGACTGAGTCTCTTGGGGAATATTTGGGGCAAGTTTTATGTTTCTGTCAAGTTTCGATCATGAAGAGTCTATAGATGTGAGAACCGGTTTAAGTCAGTGACATTATGTATCTCTGCTTCGAGACTAGATGTGATTTGTAATGCGAGATACAATGAGTGCAATGGTGCTACAGTCGGAAAAGAGGAGATTTATAAGTTCAAATTACACGAAGTCTTGCAAGTAATTTTGAGACCTGTTCTATATCTTTGCGGCCTCCCTGATTTAGATTGGCAATTAAGGGTTGAATTATTGGCAGTTCAGCGATATGGAATTGTGCCCAATAGGAACTGAGCTGAGAATGTCACAGGTTCATTTAACTTAATAGCCATCAAAGTCAGGAAACTCTCATCCAACTGATCAAGGTTGAATTCAGTGCTGGGTTTCCAAAGGGAAATGATGGCTATATACTTAGATACAGCACCTCTAGGACGTTTAGATGGAATATTGAAATTATGTTTTTTTTTCAACCTCTATTAACTTTTAAAAATTGCTTTTCTGATAGAGTAGTTCTCTCCAGTTTTATCAGTAAACCCAGTCAATAGGGCAGACAGAAAAAATGCTCTGTGAAGCCTTTGAAACAGGTTACACTGAGGTGAGAGAATAGCCTGCAGTGAATGGTGTGTGAAAGGATTTTGAGAATCTTAAGCAAAGGTGCTCAAATGTCTGTCTTGGATACAGGAATTCCATCATTGACTTCAATCCTTTTGACTTCCTTTTCCTGCCTTTGATGACCTCCATGGCCACTTCCCTCCATCTATTATCTATTACACTGGCAAACCTCATTCAGTGCCTTGCTCTCCAGCTGGTTGTGTGCCTAAAGCTATTCCCCACCTTGAGGTATCATACAACCAGCAATTTTATGCTCCTATGAGTCAGGTTGGTAAGTGGGTGGGAGGCGTGAGGTGGGAGTGAGATTGTAGCCTGTAAAGTTGGACATGATGTCATGGGCACTACTCTCAACAGTGAACTGCCTGTCCGAATCTTCCTGTAAAGAAGAGATTTTGGGCAGCCCATGTACACTTGAGTCAAATGGGTTCCTGAAACACAATTTAATTAAACACAGTCAGTGAGCCTTCATGAAAGGGAAATTGTATCTGAATTTTTTTGGAGTTTTTTGAGGAAAGATCAAGATCAGAGTGGATAGTGGGGAGCCAGTAGTTATGTTATATTTGGGCTTCCATAAGGTGTTCAACAAGGTACCTCACAATAGGTCAAGATCCCACAATGTTGGATGCAGTATATTGGCAAGGATAGAGAATTGGCTAATGGGTAGAAACAGTGAGTGGGGATAAAGGGTTCATTTTCAGGTTGGCAACTTCTGACTGGTGGGGTTCGACAGGGATTACTGCTGGGACTGTAACTGTTTGCAATATATATTAATGACTTGGAGGAAGGAAGCAAATATATTGTCGCCGAAGTTGTAGACAACACAAAAATAGTTGCAAAGGCAGGTTATGAGAGGGATACAACCAGCTTATGGAGAAATATTAATAGATTAAGTGGGCAAAAAGTTTGCAAAGGAAGTATGATTTGAAGTTATTCCTTTTTGAAGGGAGAACAAGATATTATTATTTTATTAGTATTATTTAAGAGGAGAAAAGCTGCAGAAAGCTGTAACACAAAGGGTTTTGGGGTTACTTGTGCGTGAAACACAGAAAGCCAGCACACAGTCTGTGTTTTTTGTGGTTTGGTGAATAGCTTGCCTGGTCACTTCAAATGTCAGTCACGGCCAACCATGTCGGTACAGGACTGGAGCGTCTTGTAGGGCAGACCCACTAAGGACAGTAGGTTTCCCTTCCTCAAAGACATCAGTGAACATCTTGAAGTTCTAAAATAATCCAAACATTTCATGTTACCTTTACTAGTGCCAGTGTGTTTGCCTTCACGTGGATATTTTCCCTGATGCAGCACTGCTTAAGTTTTCTATTGCAACATAGAAACTGAGTATGTATATGTGGTATTGAAGAATCCAATAGACTTTTATTTTAAAGTTGGCTATTATTTCTAAACCATACATTCACAATTTCTTAAGTGTCTGGGCTAATATTAGGCTATTACCTTAAAACAGAACAGCACACTTTCAATAGTGTAACATATATCAAGAAATCCCTAGATAGGATGGTGTCTGAGTCCTTTATACTTTCAGGTCACATTCTGTGAATCAGTGGTGGCAATATGAGCATGTCTCTTAAGGGTTTACTGACATACTGACTGTGAGACTTAACATTTCGAACATCAGAAGTTTGACAGCTCATCCTGATCTGCACGGTGCATGCTGTTCTCTGTTATACTTCTTTGACAGCAGCGTCTTGCTGCTGGCTGCTGTCACTCAACATCACAATCGTCATTGTCAAAGTGCTCATCCTTTGTGCATGATTGGTGTTTCATATGTTGCAAGGAACTCACTTCTCTTCCGGCATAATGTAGCACCATGATCAGCAATGGCTTCACATGAGCTGGGCTGGCTGCATATTTAGTACACAAATCGTTGTAATTGTCTTTCTAACTTGCCGCCCAGTGCACAGTGGTGGTAGTTCCCTTCTCCAAGCTGAAGAAGGGTCACTGGATTCAATGTGTTAGCTCTTTTTTCTCTCCACAGATGCTTCCAGACCTCCTGAGTTCCTCTTTTGGTCATTCTGTACCTGCTCACTTATTGCATATCTGCTCTGTCTTTGAAGAAGGATGTTGTGTGTTTCAGAACATTTTGACAACTGGTTTCTGGGCAAAGCCATTTGCGATTACTTTCCAAATATGAGCTGTACTGGGCATGATGGCCCCTTTTCCTTCCATACTGCACAAAAATGCAATGATGCAATGCCAAAATCCCGCTTTGATGCTCAACACTCAAAGTTTGAAATGTTAGTCTAGTAAGATCTACTAGTCCCTTGGTATAATTTTCAACTCGTCAACACATGCCTATGTATGACCATGTACCTGAATTTGGGATAAGTTATTCAATTTTGGGAAAGGATGATGTTGGGCTTCATCTCACAGTCAATATGTCAGTACTTTTAAGAGATCCTCATGATATCATGACTCTATCAGAGCATATCACTGAGGCTATGAAGGCCAAAACTCTTGTCTTGGGATCATTTGACAAGTGACAGGCTACATGAAGCATGTTGATCTGTATAAATTAATAGCTAATGGTAGCCTAGACACTGATGTGTCTGTGAGTGCAATGTTTGTATGTAATAGCTAACTGTAACAAATATCTGTTGGATTTTTCAATACCACAATATCCTTGCCTAGTTTATTGTGTTACAAAGCTTGCCACATCCTTTTCCAGTGCAGTTAGGAATAGACAAAAAATGCTGGCTCAGCTCCCATTCTGTGAGTGCATATAAATAAGAATTTCCTAAAGTATGGTACTTAGAACAGGCCACAATACTCCAGTTGAGATTGGGCCTTTTTTTTAATGAAGAGTGAACATAACCTCCTAATACAAAGTGTCTTAATTCCAAACAGAGCGAAAGTCGTCAACAACAAAAAGATACCTGTGTTGGGAGCAGGCTAAAATGGAAGGTGAATATTGGCATGTGAGTTATTGGCCATATGGTCTGTTTCTCTGCTGTAAGTACGAGGAAGGATTATGTGGGGAATTCTTCAATGAGTGTCACGAGCTGGCATCTGAAGAGCAGGGTCCCAGCAGGTTAGTCAATATTTAATGTGCCACATCTTTGCAATTCAGAGAAGGGAGTAACTTCTTTTGGTTCATTGGTCTGTGTCACAAGTGTATTTTCTACTTTCAGTGGGATATACGGAGAGAGAGAGAGTAGGAACACTGCAGTAAGTTAGCAAGCAGAAACCGTAGCACATCAGCACAAATGAATCTCCTGGAATGGGCTCTCAGCCAAGTCCCTGAGTAGGATACAGAGCAAGTGCAAACCTTTCCAGTGCCTGAATGGAGAGGAAAGATCTTACAGAACACATTATGGGTAAAGCCCATTGGATTCTGGGAGAAGTGGAAAATATTGATCCCCCATAAAAGTAATTGTGTCTTTCACTGTTCTATACAAAATTGAAAAGCAGACATTTTTATGTGTTGCACAACTTGAACATGAATTAGAAAAGAGAAATAGAAGGCTATTCAGCGCTTCAAGCCTGTTAAACGACTCAGATCATTGCTAATTTGTGACTTTTTTTTATGCATTCAAGAGATGAAGGTGTCACTGGCTAGGCCAGCAATTATCACCCATTCCTAATTATGCAGAGGGCAGTTAAGAGTCAACCACATTGCTGTGGGTCTGGAGTCACATGTAGGCCAGACCAGATAAGGATGGCAGTTTCCTGCCTAAAGGGCATTAGTGAGCCCGACAGGTTTTTACAACAATTGACAATGGATTCATGGTCATCATTGGACTCTTAATTTCAGAGTTTTATTGCATTTAAACTCTAACATCTGCTATAGCAGGATTTGAATCTGAGTCCCCAGAATAGTACCTGGGTCTCTGAAGTAGCAGCCCAGTAATAATGGCACTTCACTTCACCCTTAACTTCATCTACCTACCTTGGTTTCATAAACCTCAATATCCTTACTGAACAGAAAATAATTAATCTCAGTTTGCAAATTTTCAGTTCTCTCATAGCCTCAAAGGCTTTTTACTAGAGTCAGTTCTAGATTTCCATTAGCCCTTATGTGAAGAACTGCTTCCTAGTTGGGTCAGCTCTTTAAGATAACAACGCCCTGCTCTGGACAAATCCATCAGAGCCAGTAGCTTTTAGCAATCAACTGTTTTACTCATCACAAACAGCTCAATAACCTTGCCAGTCTTCTGAACTCAGTAATGCAGTAATTCTTCAGTCTGAAGTGTCAGAGCACCTTACAAGAGTGTACCGGAGAGAACTTAACCAAAATGGGATCTGAATGGTAAATACAATCAGAGAGCAAGGGCTTTGAAGAAGCTTTCAAAGGAAAGGAGCAAAGTGCCAAGGTGAGCATTGAACTAATTTGGCAATTGAGGTTTTGCTTGGCTCAGGACATTTGTGCTACGTTGAGCACAAGTGAGCAATGCATTAGAATCTTTTTACGCTGGCTCAGCACGGGTTCAGTTCTGTATGATTACAGAGACTGGGTCTAGCATGGAATTTATCAGTAAATACTTAGCAGAGATTCCTTTCTGTAGGATTGTCAATGATGCATACGTGGATAAAAACCTAAATTTGATTTGACTGAAAATCATGATGTCACCCTCAGTCAACAGTGAACAACCTTTGCAATGCTTTAATAAAAGACCACTCACTTCCTTATTTGGATGCCAGCGATCCAGAGTCAGTTGAACATTATCAGCCACAGATTAATGGACCATTCAAGATATTGGTTTGGGACTGATTTTCATTTCTCTGGATAGTTAATGAGACCAAAATGGGATTGAACCCCTTGCCAATTGGTTAAAACCAACAAAGTACTGGCTTTATTTTGGAAAATGTCTAATGCTGGAAACTCATAGCCTTTTTCTAGCATTACGCTCCACTAAATATGGAGATCAGGGTCTAATGGTATAAATAGTTCAGTTTTTGGTGGAACTACTTGTACTTAAAGGCCTGTCAATGATAAGGATTAAAAAATTGTTTTGTAAGCCCGAGCTAATCTAGTCACCTTCAGACCAGCACTCTCCATAGTCTTAATGCCTACTCCTCACCAATGTCCCTCCTGTTGTTGGAGGCAGTCACAGCCTGATCTCCCTCTGTCTTTATAGACCTTCATGTGGTTGGGTAAAGGGTCAGTCTCTAAAAGCAAGGCCAGAGGAAATCCCCGCAATGAAATCCATATCCCTGTTATAACCCTGGAGTCTGACCATTCAAGGAAACAAAACTTGATCTTGCTGCAATGGGAGAAATCCTGGAGTGTTTATTGGTCATACGTCTGGAGAAGCTCTGCTTCAGAACTTTGGCACATAACTTAGATTAAAACTTCAGTGCAGTACTGAGGGGTTGCGTGTGTTACTCCAGGTGCTGTCCTTCGGATGAGACGTTAAGGCCTTGTATTTTCTTATTCAGGAGATGTGCTGATCTATAACTGAGGTTCTGTTCAGAATTAGTCCCTCGAGTGCCAGCATCAATAATAAATCAAATGTCTTTCAAAGTGGATCATTGCTCAAGAAGCTTTCTTCAAGCATTTCTGAGACTTGGTAAACTGGCTAGTTCAACGAAGCTTTTGCTTTCTATCATTTTTTCTACAGAGAGCTCTGCATTTTCTTTTCAACAAGACTGTTCTAAGAATTGGCTTATAAACAAAAACATTAAAATGCAGATCACTAATGGTGCCAAGCCAAGCCCATTGGGATAACTTTCTGCCTGAGACCTTTTGTAATCTAAAATAGGTTTTTGGAAAAATCAAAGTTAGTTAAACTGACCAAACTGTAATCATTTTTAGAAGAGGAGCAACATCATAGGAGCAGGAAAACTTGACGTTTCGGACCTAGACCCTTCATCAGAAACGGGGGAGGGGAAGAGGGTTCTGAAATAAATGGGGAGAGGGGGGAGGCGGATAGAGGATAGATAGAGGAGAGGATAGGTGGAGAGGAGGCAGACAAGTCGAAGAGGCGGGGATGGAGCCAGTAAAGGTGAGTGTAGGTGGGGGGGTAGGGAGGAGATAGGTCAGTCCAGGGAGGACGGACAGGTCAAGGGGGCGGGATGATGTTAGTAGATAGGAGATGGGGGTGGGGCTTGAGGTGGGAGGAGGGGA
>JAHRHZ010000040.1:34802526-34822694 GCA_024137785.1 Ginglymostoma cirratum | reverse complement strand
TGATTGTTTTTCTGCTTGAAAAAGTTTCACCAGCACTGTATTTCTCAACCTTGTATTCCATGCAAGTTAGATAGCTAATCACTTGATTGAGAAATGTTAAAGTCAATGTTATGTGGCAGTGATCCCCTTGTGTTTAGTCTCCACTTGAAGAAATGACTTTTTTAGAAAATTGCATGCTTTCAAAATTGCACCTTGCAGAATTTAGCTTCTGTATCAATGATAATCCCTCACAATCCCGACAGCAGGGTGTTGATAGTTGAGGATTCAGTGATAGTAACACCGTTGAATGTCAAGGGACAGTGGCTGGGTTGTCTTTTATGAAAGATGATCATTGTCTGGCATTCATGTGGTTCCATCATTACTTGTCAATGCTGACGTTGTCAAGGACTAGCTGCATTTGAACTTGGACCTCTTCAGTGTCTGAGCAGTTGTAAATGCTGCAGAACATTGTGCAATCATCTGCAATCATGCTGACCTTATGATGAAGGAATGGTCATTGATGAAACAGCCGGAGATGTCTAGGCCTTGGGCACTAACCTAATGAACCCCTGCAGAGATGTCCTGGAGTTGATCTCCAACAACCATAATCATCTTCCTACATGCTATATAGAATTGTAAAAAGACTGATGAGTATTCAACCCCATATCTTGGGACCAAGGATGACTTGCTTGGACTCCAGTCCAATGGGTTCTGAGAGTGTTAATGAGCTCAAATATGATCTGTGGACTCTGTCATGTGTGGGGCAGGTGGTGTTTGGAGGGTTGTATAGATGAGATGTAATTTCCCAGACTCGAACTGACTACAGTATTTATATCGCTAATCCAGTTAAGTTTATGGTCATTGGTGATCCCCAGAAGATTGGCGGTAGGGGTTGCAGCAGAGATCATTGAGTTTCAGCACTGAGAACCAAAGACACTGCTCTTGACCTTCACTCAACTCCTGCCTTACCAACTCGACTCTCTCAAATCAGTGAGCTCCGACCTTTTGCATTCTCTTGTATAAGTCTTGTAGAGAAAACATCTTAGAGACCAATGTCTTTTATAAAAGTTGTGGGGTTGGTGGGGCTGGGGCGGAAGTGGGGGGTCGACGTCTACACAGGTAGCCCTTTCCAGGGATTTTAATCCATGCCGGGTTTTGGAAATTGCCGAACTGCTGGCGCTGACTATAATTGCTGGCCATGGTCCTGAATTCAACTGGAACGCCACTCCGAAGCTTAATCTACCGCTGTTGATGAAATTAAATGACGAAACGGGAATTGTGAAAACACTGACCAGTCTGTTTTCACCAACCCCATTCCCAATCTATCGCAAAGTGTATGGATAAATGGGCAATTTGAGGGTCAAAGTCAGGGGTGGTCTCATGCACGAAATATACTATTATTCAAGGATATGCGATACCTCATTAAGGCCATTAGGAATTGCAGCCTACTATGATACTAAGCTAGCTCACGGGACATGTCTAAGGAGTCTTGGGGAAGTCAATGAAGTGGGAAAGGTTCATCAGGACCAAGAGTATTATGTTGGGTGTAAGTTTTGATATTATGCCATGACCAGGTCACAATTTTACGTCGGAAGGTCAAAATTCTAAATCTGCGAACAACGCCGTTCTATACCTCCCTCCAATCTGGGACAGACAGTGAACCATTATCTACAATATGCACTGCAGAACCTTTCCAAGGCTCCTTAGCAGCTTCCAAACCCACAACTATTCCCATTTAGAAGGGCACGGACAACAAATATACTGGAATACCAACAACTGCAAGCTCCCCTCCAAGCCGCTCACCTTCCTGAGTTGGAAATATATTGCCATTCCTTCAGTGTTATTAGTCAAAACCCTGGAAATTCTTCACTAATGGCATTGTGGGTCAACCTACAACATGTGGGCTGCAGCAGTTCAAGAAGACAGCTCACCACCACCTTCTCAGTTGCAACTAGTTTGGGTAAGAAATGCTGGATCAGCCAGTGACACCGACATCCTGTGAGTGAATTAAATAAAACCTACAGATGTCTTTAATTTTGCTGACAAGTCTTTTATATGACACTTTGTCAAATTCTTTTGAAAATTCCTGTACATAAAACCAGCTAAACTACACAAAGCCACCTGTTGTGTGATGAAGAAGTGGTTACCTCTATCACCATGGATTCCTACCACTGCTTATCATGTGGTATGAGCTAGCTGAACTCCTGATCAGCAAAAGAAAGCTTCACTGTTAGTTGTCTCAGGTTAGTTTGGGAATTATAGGGGCTAGAGTGGTAGAGGAAAACCACTAAGCTGTTTAACAGGGTGAGAGTCTTGTCTTAGACAAATTGTATGCTAATATGAAGATAGCAAATTGCACTGGTATGATAGATATTGGTACAGTACTACCATTCTGTATTAGCCAGCAGTTTTGTCTACTGTACTGTTTTCTGTACTGGCTGTTTGTTACACTGTATAGGAGACAGAATTTTGTTCCAAGTCGTTGGACTTTGCCTCAGCTTGGAATTGCAAGTTGTGCCATAAACAAACGTGACCCTCCAGAACAAGTATTGATCGAGGGGCCCCCAACAGGCAGGAGGTCGTGAGACCTGTTGCTTTTCTCTAGAAGAGTGTGAGACTTTTTCTAAGTCTCTTTTTCTTCCATTTATTATTCATTTATTATTACCATTATTATCATTTACTAATACTGAAAAAAACATTCATATGTAAGCAAATTGTTGTCATTGAGCCTTCTGTTTAATTATATTTACCCAAATCCTAATTATATTTACCCAAATCTGTGATCCAAGACATTACGTTAACTGGGATTAACCCTGGTTCAATGAAGATTGCAGGAGCATATACTAGGAGCACCACCAGGAATAACTATAATTGAGATGTCCATCTGGTGAAGCTACCAAACAGGGCTACCTGTATGCCAAATAGCATTAGCAGCAAGTGATAGACAGAGCTAAGGGGTCCTACAATCAACAGATCAGATCTAAACTCTGCAGTCCTGCCAATCCACTTTTGAATGGTGGTGGACAGTTCAATAACTCACAAGTATTCCCATCCTCAATGTTGGAAGAGCACAGCACGTCAGTGCAAAAATAGGGCTGATGCATTCACAGCAATCTTCAGCCAGAAGTGCCGAGTAGATGATTCGTCTCTCCCTCCTCCAGTGGTCCCCAGCATTCCAAGTAGCAGTCTTCAGCCAATTTGATATATTTCACATGATGTTAAGAAACAGTTGGAGGCACTGAAACTGCAAATGCTATAGGACCTGACAATATTCTAGCAATAGTTGCAGAGTACTTGTACTCCAGGTTTTGCTACTACTGTTCAATAGCATTCACGTCACTGAATTCCCAACCAACAAAATTCTTGGGGTTACCACTGACCAGAAGCTCAACTAGACTCACCACATAAACATGACAGCAGCAAGAGCAGGTCAGAGGCTAGGAATACTGCAGCAAGTAACTCACCTCCTGACTCCCAGATCCTGTCCCCTAGCTACAAATCACAAGTTAGGAGTGTGATGGAATACACCCTGGATGGTTGACTGGTGCAGCTCCAAAAACACTCAAGAATCTTGACACCTTCCAAGATAAAGCAGTACACTTGATTGGCACCACATTGACAAGCATTCACCTCTGAGGCTCAGCAGCAGCAGTGTTTACTATCTACAAGATGCACTGCAAAAATTCTCCAAAGATCCTTAGACTGTACCTTTGAAACCCATGACCACTTTTACCTAGAAGAACAAGGACAGCAGATACATGGGACACCACCACTTTCAGCTTCCTCTCCAAACCATTCACCATCCTGACTTGTAAATATTTCACTGTTGTTTCACGGTCACTAGGTCAAAGTCTCGGAATTCCTTCCCGAAGTGCATTGTGGGTTAACCTACAGTATGTGGACTGCAGCAGTTCAAGAAGGCAGCTCACCACTGACTTCTCAAGGGCAACTAGTCATGGATAATAAAGGCTGGCACAGTCAGTGATGCCCACTTCCCCTGGTGAATAAAACAATAATGGTCTCATATAAATCCAAGGTGTTATTGTTGTTGGAAAGTGCCAGTCTCACTCAGAGAGAAACCAACAGTAAAGGATCAGCCATGACCATACTGAATAGGTTCAAATGGCCTACTCCTAATTCCTATGTTTCTAAGAGGTTAGCTGATATCCAAATGCAGTGTCAGTCTCTTGCAGCTAGAACTGAGAATGTTCATGGCATTGTGCTCCCAAATTGCCTTAAATACAACACTGCCTCACCCAGAGAGGCCAGCAGGGTATAACATACGGCAACGGGGAAAATGTCGAGTTTTCTTTCATCTGTGTCAGATCTTGTGAACAGTGTTTGATGCTGGCACTGGACACCAGAAATGGAAAGATTTTATACCCTCTCTCGATGTTGACAGGCAGAATAATTCACAAGGAATGAAATATATTGCAAACCTCTGCCTATCTATTTCTTGTGCTGAAGGCTTTAAAGAAAAACCTTGGCAATTGTTATAAAGTGAAGCTCCTAGATGATGCAGAATACCTTTCTGAAAGCATTTACCAAGAGAGATAGAGATTTAACATGACAGGCTATGTTCTTTTGTATCAGCCTGCTCTGGGTCTGCAGGAGCAAGGGAGAGAGAGAGAAACTTGCAGTGTGTACGAAAATTGCCTGGCTATGGGTTATCTTTAATAATCTGATTATGCACAGAACTTGTCCGATCTCAAAGCTACTGAGCTCCGTGGGACTTGGAAAAAGAAGTCAGAGGCAGTGGAAATATAATATTGCTTCCTGAAGAGATTCAGAATAATGATCAGAGCAATAAAACAATTAGAAAAGGTAACATGAATGGGAATATTTCTCAGAAGAGTTCAATTTCAACAATTGGAGATAATGAAAGAAATTGATTTGATATGTATTGATAGGAGCTTTACCTTGCTGGAATTTGGCTGGCTCATTGATTCATTCTTTTATGCAATGCATTGGCATCCTTGGGAAAGTCCATTATAATTCCTAATGTATAAACATAACAGTTTTTTATGATGTTTTCAATAATAATCCTTATTCTTCCAACAATGGGAGCATTGGATGATCCTAAAACCAGGAAGTGTGAATTGATTTATTTGGAATTCACCTTTCCTCTTGTGCCATGTTAAACATAATAAAGCTTTATGTCAGGATCAAGCAAGTTTCAGAAGGAAGGACAGAAGAAAGAAATAGCATTTATATCTCACTTCTCAAAATCTCACTTCTCACTTCTGCAATTGATAGAATACATCTGAAGTATAGTCTCTTTCATAATGCAGTGAGACTCTGCAGCTAACGTGCGGAGAAAAAACACCCAAAAGATCTGCAGTAGACAATGAACAATAACTCTCTTGGTCAGAAGAGCTTTTCTGTCCTACTCTTGATTGGATGCTGCCAGGAACTTTTTGATTCACCTGAGAGAACATTTCCAACAGAAATAATTCATTTTTATTCATTCATGGCATGTGGCTCCCTTCTCCCAACTTCCCTTATTCCACTCTTCTTGTTACATCCTCAAAAAAATTCCAAGTGGCTTGTCAAGCATGATTTCCACTGCCATTAATCCAAGTAGACTTTTTTTTAATCCATTCCTGGAACGTGAGTGCCACTGGCCAGGCCAGCATTCACAGCCCATCCATAATTGCCCAGAGGGCAGCTAAGAGTCAGTTACATTGCTGTGGGTGTGGCCAGACCATGTAAGGATGGCAGTTTCCTTCCCTAAAGGACATTAGTGAACCAGATAGGTTTTGTCATGAACATTGACCATTAGATTCATAATTCCAGTGCTGTTTTTAATGGAATTCAAATTCCACCATCTGCCATGGCGGAATTTGAACCCAGGTCCTCAGACCATTAGGTGTTGGATTAACAGTCCAGTGATAATACCACTAGCCTATTGCCTCCCCCTGCAATTCTTCCCCATCTTACTTTCATTCTCAAAGCTTTCAGTTATTGCATCCTTTATGGTTGCTTTGCATTTTCCTCCAACAGTTGTTGGGCCTACAGGTTTGTAATTCTCTGTTCTACTCTCCCTCTTTTCTTAAATAGTGAATTGCACTTGCCACCTTCCAATCTGCAAGAGCTGTTCTAGAATTTTTAGATTTTTAAAAATGACCATCTCGTTCATAGTAAGTAAAAGTACAGTCCATTTTTATGCTTCATATTAATTTACTCATGTTTTTGAATTCCCTTCATTAATTAATTTTCTTTGGTCTTCCTTTGCAGAATTGTAAAGTTCTCCCAGTCCTCAGGCTTACTATTTTCTGTGACAACTATACGCATATCTTTCTTTGGCCTAATGCAACACTTGCTTTTCTTTTGGTCACCTCTGTTGAAATGTTTTGTTTGTTAGGTTTTTGTGTAAGAAAGGAAGATGTTTTTTGTTACAAACTATGTATTAGTTTTCTAAAATTTAGCATTAGCCTTTATAAGATCACATATTATAATACAGTTTCCCAATCTCCCATCATTAATTCATCCTTCGTAACTTGACAGTTTTCTTTGTTAAATTTAAGGCCCAGTTATTGATTGAATTAAGTCACTTTCTAATATAATGCAAAATTATAGCATATTGTACACACTTTCCTTTGCAACATGATTATGATTTAATCTATTTTTTAAAAATTAAACAAGACTGGATCTAAACTATCCAATTTCTTAATTTGTCACTTAACATTCTGCTCTAGGAAACCATCTTACCCAAATTTCAAGAAATGATCTTCGACAACATTAGTACTCATGAGGTTTACCCAGTCTAAATGTAGATGGAAGTCACCCATTAGCCTTGCTTCACATACTTCTAAGTTCATGCTTTATACTGTGATTGATATTATCACTGATCTTCGATGGGCTTAACCAACTCGCAAAGTTTTCTACCTCTTGCTGTTTTATATCCACCAAAACTGATTGACATTTTGAACTTTAGAACAAAGATCATTGTTTCCACAATATTATTTTTTTCTTTGAGTAACATGGCTACTCTACCACCTTTTCCAAGTTCAATTTTTTCCTGAATTCCATGTTGTCTTGGATCACAGCGTGTATCCATGCTGTTCTTTTGGATTTGGTTAAATATAATTAAGAGAAGACTTTAAAACAGCAATTTGCTAAAATACGAATGTTGATTAAGCAATAATAATGACAATAGTGGGAATAATAATTGGAAAAGAAAAGAGAAAAAGCAACAAATCTCAAGCCCTTCTGTCGATCGGGGACCTCTCAACCAATGGCTGGCCTGGAGGCTTAGGTTTGTTCCTGGCACCGTTCACAATTTTGGTCTGGGAAATCTCGGAACGAAACTCTCTCTCTCTCTCTCTCCCTCTCCCTCTCATGCAGTATAACAAACAGCCAGCACAGAGAACAGTTTGTCACTTGCGCGGGCAGACCTCGCTCTTCACTTACCAGCCTCCACTTCCTCTAACAAACATACCTGTCCCACTGCCTGTCCCTGGGCTGGCCCTAATAGGGCTAACAGAGCACCTGTCATCCAGCCCGGACCACTTCGCATCAGCCTGCTCCTCATGCCGGCTGTGAAAGCTTCCTGGTCTGGACGCTGAAACTGTGGAGAATACATACCCGCTTGTGTGGCCAAATCGCTCAAGTGTTTTATACCTTCTGGTATGCTCCTCATTTTTTAGCATCGCCTTCCCAGTCTATTGGGGAAGGGGACTTGCTTCCTATTGATAGTGTTCCACAATGTGCATTCCACAATGATCCAGTTTGCCCTATGTTCCTAGAGACACTATTCATGTGTGGATCAACATTTAGTGCTCCCAGATTCCCTCGGTCTGTGACACTCAGCATAATATGGGTAGCACCCTGGTCCCATGAGAAGGTCAGCCAAGAGGCCAAAGGAACACACAACTTCTGCTTAAATTGCGACCTCAAATCCTGCGATTCAGCCAAAGAGTAATCTCTCACTGTTCTTGCATTTTGTGGGTTCTGTCCTTCTTTGGTATGATGGGTCGTGCTATGGGTCCCTTTCCTGAGGATGGCTCTGGAGATATAGCATTCCCTTCCCCACGTGCCCATTCAGAGTCTGAATCGGATGAATGCCAAATGTCCCCATCTCAATGGTCAGCATCCCATCGTGAGATTATAATAACACGTGTACTTTGACTGGATCAACTTTCCAAATGCACCATTTTGCTCTCTTTTTCTGTTTTACTATCACCAGATTGCATTCTATGTGGTTCTGTTTCTCCTCCATCTTCTCGGCTCTTTCCTGGGTTATCTTACCTGCTTCAGTTAGAAGGATGTTATGCTGTTCTACTGTCATCAATGTGTCCTCAAGCTGCCTGTTTTTGGCCTGGCACTCTTCTAATGCTCTACACGTCAAACGCAAAGCTGTTAATATCCATCTGATTTGGGGTACACTGTCCTTACTTTTGGAGAAGCCCACTTCTCACAAGCACTCGTGTCCAGCATCCTGTATGACTAGCCCTCTTTTCTCTCTTTTTCTGGTCATAGCTGTCCCCTGTTCTTACAGGGTTCCTAATGGTGCTGGCAAATTGGCCACAGACTGAATCCAGAGTCTGCCACATTCCATCCTGCAATATGAAAGGTCTCTGGAGCATCAGGTTGCTTTTCCATTCTCTTAAATATTTTCCCACATTCCATCCTCTTCACCAAAAGTCCTTGGATCACAGCATGTATCCAAGTAGTCCTTTTGGATTCAGTTAAAGTGAAGACTCGACAACAGCAATTAGCTTAACTATGAATGTTTATTAAGCAATAATAATGATGATTGTGGGAATAATAAATGGAAAAGAAAAGAGAAAAGGCAACAAATCTCAAGCACTTCTGTCCTTTGGGGGCTTCTTGATTGATATCTGGTCTGGGGGCTTAGGTTCGTTCCTGGTATTGTTCACGATTCCGGTTTGAGGCAAAGCCCAACACTCGGAACAAAACTCTTTCTCCCTTGTACAGTGTAACAAACAAAACTCTGATATGCAACTTGTAAGATGTGAGGTGTGGGCAAGTGAAGGCTATCGTATTGGTGAGTATAGGTATGTATGAGGAGATGGAGCTGGTGTAAGTGAAGGAAGTTGGCGAAGACTGGAGAAACTGGGGCAGGAGATGCGTGAGCAGTGAGACTAATAGTAGAAGAGGTATGAGAAGAGAGGGAGAGAGTTGGATCGTTACCTTGAGACCAATGAACATTGAAAATCTTTTGATCTATCCTGGGAGCTGAGGATGAGAATTCTCCCCTCTTAACTCCCCAAAGCCAAGTCTTCATCATCATAACGTGATTACAATCATCTGCTTGTCTAGATGAGTGTGGCTTCAACAACATGTGACACCATCAGGACATAGGAGTCCAGCAAGTTCAAAGTCAACAGATGCAACACTGCTATTCAAGAGAGGAGGGAAACAGATAACAGGCAACTACAGGCCACTTAATTTGCTATCAGTTCTCAGGAAATTAGCTGAGCATCTTTATGAACAATGTCTTAACAATACACTTAGAAAATTAAAAAGTGTGATCAGACAAATAAACTTTGTTTGACAAAAGGGAAATTATGCTTGACAAATGTAATAGAAAATTTTGAGAATGATAGACAAAGGATAGATGAAGGGGAACTAGTAGATGTAGCATATCTAGATTTATATCAGGCCAAAAGGTGCCATAAATAAATTTTAACAAGCAAGATGAGGGTCAATGAGTTGGGGTATTACACTAATATTGATTGGGGATTAGCTAATGTGCAAAAAACAAAGAGTATGTACAAAGGAAACACTTTCAACTTGACAGGCTGTGACTAATCGAGTGCTGCAATGCTCAGCCCTGAAACCTCAGTTATTGAGTTCTGAAAAAGAGTTGTTTGACTTGATGCTGCCAGACCTGCTGAGTTTCTCTGGTTATTTCAATTTCTTTTTGTTTTATTTCAGTTATTTATAATCTATATTAATGATTTACATGAAGAGACAAAGTCTAATGTAACTCAGTTTGCTGATGATACAAAAGTAGTTGGAAGTTTAAATTGTGAGTAAGACACAGGGAGGCGACAAAATGATGTATACGGGTTGGGTGAGTGGGCAACAGGATGACAGATGGAACATAATGTGGGAAGTGTCACTTAGTGTGGAGGAATGTAATACTTTTTTTAAAAGACATGAAATTTTTAAATCAGAGAGGTTTCGGTGTGACTCTTCCAATCAACTCAGAAAGTTAACACACAGGTAGAGCAAATGATTAGGAAGGCAAATGGCACAGTAAACTTTATTGCAAGGGAATTGGATCCAGGAGTAACAATGTTTTGCTCCAAATGTACAGGGCTTTGCTGAGGCTGCACCTGGAATATGGGGTGCATATACTTGCATTGAAGACAGTACAACAAAGCTTCACTACATTGATCCTTGGTGATTGTCCTATGAGAGACTGAGTAAACAGGGTCTATCGACTAATAGGTTTTATGGTCTACTCTGGCTCCTGTTTCTTGGATTATTGTGAATCCACTCGATCAGCACCCTATTGATCATCTCCTTTAAACAACAGTCCATAGTGACAACAGTGACAACAGATGCACTGCTGTAACTCACTATTTTGAAAGCATTGTCCAATCTCTTAGACCCTATAAGGACAAGGGAAGCATGCATGAGAAGGCCGCCAATTGTAAACTGTCTTCCAAGTCATATACCTTCCTGACGTGGAGCAATTTTACTGCTCCCTCAGTGTCACTGGCTCAAAACCCTGGAACTCCCTCCTTAACAGCACTGCACAGGCATTATCTTCCCATGGGGTGCAACAGATAAAGATCCACTAACTTCTCTAGGGCAACTGGGGATGGGCAATGAAATGCAAGTACAACCAAAGATGTCTACATCCCAGGATCAAAGAAAATAAACTCCTGACATTGACCTGCCCAGTTTTGCTTAGAGGACATTCCATCCATAAAAGGCATAGAGAAAGGGTCTCCTTTCTTCTATACACCATCAGAAATTGCACGTAGCACTGGAGAAACTAGATGTCATGTGTCGCAGCTATTACTTTCAATTTGTAATGTTTCCATCTGGTGCAACTTCCATTTTAAAATGTCTCATGAATTCAATGGGTGTCAGACTCCTGGTTGGCTGTCCCCATCTCTTGGTAGAGATGTAACTAAGGGACTGGATGGTCAGTTGATTGCAGACTGGATAGTGTGGTCCCAGCACCAATTGGACATAGTCCCTGGGAGCCTATGAAGGTGAAGTTTACACCCTTCCAGTCTTGGCCCGTAGCCTTGTAAACTATGTCATTTCATGTACTTATCTAATAATTCTTTAATGTCTTCAGGGTCCTTGCCTCACCACCCATTGAGGTAGTGAGTTCCAGATATGCTCTGGGTGAAAACATTTTTCCTCAAATCCCCTCTAAGCCTCCTGCTCCTTACCTTAAAAATGGTTATTGATCCCTCTTTAAGGAACCAACCTCTTCCTATTTATCCTATCAATGCCCCTCAGAATTATATACACCTCAATAAGATCCCACCTCAGCCTTCTCTCCTAGAAGGAAAACACCATTAGCTTCCTTCGTCTCTATTTGTGGATGAATCATTCCAGCCCAGGGGACATCCTAGAGATCTCCTCTGCACCCTGTCTAGAGCAATCATATCCTTCCAATGGTGTGGCAACCAGAACTGCACACAATATACAATGATCTAAGTCATGTTGTATACAGTTCCTTCATAAAATCTTTGATCTTGTATTCAATGTCTTGATTAAGAAAGGCAAGTACCCCAAGTGACTTCTTAACCACATTTTCCATGAAGGATCTACAGATGTGCACATCAAGTTCCCTCTGATACTGTGTACTTCCTAGAGCCTTTTGATTTAATGCATACTCCTAAGTATACGCTTTTGCCATGCTACGCCACCATCAAAATGCATCATCTCACACTTTGTGGGATTAAAATTTCGTTTTCCATTGCGCAGCCAATCTGACCAACCTGTCTATATATTACGTAATATATTACATATATTACGTAATTATAGACCAGTGAGCCTTACATCTGTTGTAGGAAAAATTTTGGAAAGGATTATAAGAGATAGGATTTATAATCATCTAGCAAGCAACAATTTGATTGGAGATAGTCAACATGGATTCGTCAAGGGCAGGTCGTGTCTCACAAACCTCATTGAGCTTTTTGAGAAGGTAACTAAGCATTGGATGAGGGTAGGGCAGTTGACGTGGTGTACATGGACTTCAGTAAAGCCTTTGAGAAGGTTCCACATGGTAGGCTATTGGAGAAAATGTGGAGGCATGGGATTGAGAGAGATTTAGCAGTTTGGATTAGAAACTGACTTTCTGAAAGAAGCCAAAGAGTGGTGGTTGATGGAAAATATTCAGCCTGGAGTCCAGTTACTAGTGGTGTGCCACAAGGATCTGTTTTGGGACCACTGCTGTTTGTCATTTTTATAAATGACTTGGGCGCAGACATAGGTGGATGGGTTAGTAAGTTTGCAGATGACACTAAAGTCGGTGGAGTGGTGGACAGTGTGGAAGAATGTTGCAGGTTGCAGGGAGACTTGGATAAACTGCAGAATTGGGCTGAAAGGTGGCAAATGGATTTCAATGCAGATAAATGTGAGGTGATGCACTTTGGGAAGAATAATAGGAAGGCAGAATACTGGGTCAATGGAAAGATTCTTGGTAGTGTGGATGTGCAGAGGGATCTTGGTGTCCAGGTACATAGATCCCTGAAAGTTGCCACCCAGGTTGATAGTGCTGTTAAGAAGGCATACGGTGTGTTGGGTTTCATTGGTAGAGGGATTGAGTTCCGGAGCCGTGATGTCATGCTGCAACTGTACAAAATGCTAGTGCGGTCTCACTTGGAATATTGCGTACAGTTCTGGTCGCCCCATTACAGGAAGGATGTGGAAGCATTGGAAAAGGTGCAGAGGAGATTTACCAGGATGTTGCCTGGTCTGGAGCGAAGGTCTTATGAGGAAAGACTGAGGGATTTGGGTCTGTTCTCATTGGAGAGAAGAAGGCTAAGAGAGGACTTAATAGAGACCTACAAAATGATCAGAGGATTAGATAGGGTGGACAGTGAGAGTCTTTTTCCTAGGATGATGACGTCGGCTAGTACAAGGGGGCATAGCTGCAAATTGAAGGGTGATAGATTTAAGACAGATGTCAGAGGCAGGTTCTTTACTCAGAGAGTGGTAAGGGCGTGGAATGCCCTGCCTGCCAATGTAGTTAACTCAGCCACATTAGGGGCATTTAAACAGTCCTTGGATAAGCATATGGATGATGATGGGATAGTGTAGGGGGATGGGCTTAGATTAGCTCACAAGGCGGCGCAACATTGAGGGCCGAAGGGCCTGTTCTGCACTGTATAGTTCTATGTTCTATGTTCTATGTAAGTTTAATGCTTTCCTCCTGGCTATTTCCTACATCACCAATTTTCACATCATCTACAAACTTATTGATCATCATTCCGATTTTCATGTCTAGATCATTAATGTACCAGCAAACAGCAAGGGCCCACTGGCCACAACCACCCAGTCACAAAAACACATTTTGACCATTATCCACTGTTTCCTGACACTAAGCCAATCTTCGATCCAATTGTCCAAACTGGCCTGGATTCCATAGGCTCTTAGCTTCTTAAGCAATCTGTCAAACGAGGCCGTGTCAAAAGTCTTACTGAAGCCATGTAGACTGCACTACCCTCATCTATAAAATTAGTCACCTGTTTGATTTGTTTCTTTGACATGATCTCACCTTCACAAAGCAATGGTGGCTATTCTTGATTAATCCCTGCCTCTCCAATGGGGATTAATTATGTCCTTCAGAACATTTTCCAATAGTTTCCCTGTAACAGATGCTAGACTTGCTGGCCTGTAGTTTTCTGCTTTATCCAGAGTATTCTTCTTGAATAATGGCACTACGTTAGCTGTGCTGCAGTCTTCTGGCAACCCTCCTGTGGACAGAGACTACTTGAAAATTAATGTCAGAGCCCCTGAAATCTCCTCTTTGGCTCCCTCAGCACATTTGGATGCATCTAACCTGGACATTGCCTTTTGAACACTTTCAGTCCTGCTAAAACCACTAGTATCTCCTCCCTATCAATGTTAATTTGTTCAAGTACTTCATAGTAACCTTTCCCTGATTTCCAGACCTGCATCATTTTCTGCAGTGAATACAAATGCAAAGTGCTCATTTAAAATCTCAGTGAAGTCTTCCAACTTCAAACATAGTTAGTCACTTTCAGCCCGAATAGCCTTTATCTGTACCCAGTTATTCTCTTGCCCCTAATATATTTGTAAAATACTTCTGGATTTCCTTAATATTCCCCACCATGTTTCTTCATGACCCCTCCTAGGTCCCCTAATTTCTTTTTTTCAAGTAACCCCTGACACCTTCTATACTCTTCTAGGGCATCTGTTGTTTTGAGCCCTTGGCGTTTGCCATAAGTTTCATTTTCTTTTTCCTTATCTAATACTGTATGTCCCTTAGCATCCAAGATTCTCTGGAGGTGCTGATCCCACCCTTCCCCTTCATGGGGCCATATTGGCCCTTGGCTTTCACGTTGACCC
Source organism: Ginglymostoma cirratum (assembly GCA_024137785.1). NCBI lineage: Eukaryota > Metazoa > Chordata > Chondrichthyes > Orectolobiformes > Ginglymostomatidae > Ginglymostoma > Ginglymostoma cirratum. Next base: position 34,808,180 of record JAHRHZ010000040.1, on the reverse strand, counting down.
TTTTGAATACTCCTCCTGTTCTGATGTGGATTTTTCGGCAATTAGCTACCCACTGTCTACTTTGGCCAGATCCTAATTTATCATGTTAAAATCAGCTTTACCCCAATTCAGAACCTTTATCTCCAGTCCATCTTTGCTCTTATCCATAATTACTTTAAATCTTGCTGAATTATGGTCACTATTGCCGAAATGCTCCCCTCACTGCCATATCTACCACATGCCTTGTTTTGTTCCCTAAAATAAGATTCAGCGCCCCCCACTGTTTTGTAGGACTTTCTACGTGCTGGCTTTAAAAGCTTTCCTGGACCCATCTTAAGAATTCCATGTCCTCTAAGCCTTTCACACTTTGTCTATCCAAGTTAATACTGGGGATGCTGAAATCTGCCATTGGTATTACCTTGTTATTTATTACACTTTTCTGAGATTTGCCAACATACCTGTCTTTCTACTGTCTCTTTGGGGGTCTGTAATATGCTCCCAGCAAAGTGATTGCCCCAGTTTTGTTTTTAACTTCCACTTGTGTGGCCTCATTTATGTAACCTTCAAAGATATCATCCCTCCTTGTTGCAGTAATTGACTCCTTGATCAGTATTGAAACACCACCTCCTCTTTTACACCACTCCATCTCATGTAAAGATTCTATATGCCAGAATATTGAGTGGTCAGTCCTGTGCTTCCCTCAACCACGTCCCCATCATACCAATGATATCACATTCTCACGTGTTAATCAGCACCCTCAACTCATCTACATTAGTCTCAAGACTGTTGCATTAAAATAAATTACATCCCCCCTTGCCACCCTCCTTTGTGCAATGACCATGTGTGTGCTGTATTCCAGGTTGATTTGGTTCTTCTTTAATACTTGCCTGTGCATCACTCCCAATTGTACCTTCAGTCCATATTCCCAACCCATGTCAAATTAGTTCAAATCCTCTCCAACTACACTAGCAAATCTCCCTGCTATGGTGTTGGTCCCCTTCTGTGTCAGGATGCAACCTATCGGACCGATACAGATCCCACCTTGCCCAAAAATTAACTTGGTGGTCCCAGAAACTAAAACTGTCCCTGCTGTTTCAACTCTTCAGTCCCACATTTATCTGTTCTACATGCCTATTTCTTCAATGACCAGCATATAGCACCAGGAATAATCCAGAGATTAAAACCATTGAGCTCCCGCTTTTTAATCTGATAAATTTAAGATCCCTAAATTTTTGTTGCAGGACCTCACCCTCTGTCTACCCAAATCATTGATCTCAATGTGAACCACAAGCTCTGACTGTTTGCCCTCCCTTTTCAGAATGCCCTGCGCCGTTCAGTGACGTCCTTCATCCTGTACCCAGGCAGGCAACACATCATCCTGGAGTCACGTCTGCAGCCGTGGAGAGATTTGTCAATATTCCTTGCTGTTGAATTTTCCACCACTGTTGTTCTCCCTGTCTTTATGATCTGCCTTGTGCAGCTTCAGTCTGGCTGCTCTCCCCAGAAGAACTGCCGTCTCACCGACGCAGAAAATCTATTCTAGAGTGAGGAGCACTCTGGGGCTTTCCTGACTACCTGCCTGCTACCCTCCTTCTGATAGTCACCCATTCCATCTCTGATGGTATCTCCATAAACTGTGGACTGACCATGTCTAAAAACATGCTATCCATGTAACTCTTAGCTGTGCCTCCAGGCAATTCCCAAGTTCCAAAACCTGGCTGTCCAGCTGTTCAGACTAGTGGCACTTCCTGCAGATGTGTTCATCCAGACTGCTAGGACCACCCAAGATTTCACTTGTAATGCAGGTTGTACAACATGAGATCCCCTGCCACACCTAGTCTTGGTCTTTAACTTATTTCCCTTAATCCCCTTCCCTTACCTGCCTTTGGCATACTTACATTACTTTATTGTATTGTTCTGGGCTTTCATGTGTTTCTGGTGCTTAATGGTGGTGCAGATGTATCTGCTGTCCTTGCTTTGTGGGTTTGGGAGGTGCTGTCTAATTGTTTTGACCCCCTAGTCTAAGGAAAGGTACATTAGATGCAGTCAATAGAAGCTTCATGATGTGTTGCCAGGTATGAAGGAATTGTCTGATGAGAAGTTGAGTAGGTTGGAACTGTTTTCCCTGGAGTTTAAAGGAATAACAGGCAACCTTATTGAAACATATAAGATTCTTCAGGGACTTGTAAGGATAGCAGCCCCCTTGTGTGAAAGCCTGGGACCAGAGAACATAATCTCAGAGTAAGGAGTCACCCACTTAAGACAGAGATGAGGAGGAATTTCTTCTCTCAGAGTGTACCGAAACTGTGTAATCACTGACTGCAGAGTTTGGTTCTTTGTGCGTATTCAAAGCTAAGATAGACAGATTTTTAACCAGTGAAGGAATCAAGGGTTACAGGGAATAGGCAGAAGAGTTGAGTTAAGGATTGTCATATTACCCATGATCTCATTGAATAGTGGAGCAGACTCAATGGCCTATTTCTTCTTCTATATCTTTTGATCTGATGGAACCATGATGAATTTCTGCAATGCATCTAGTAGATGGTACACATTGCTGCGACTCTACATTGGTGGTGTAGGAAGTGAACATTTACAAATGTGATTCCAAACAAGTGGGCTGCTTTGGCCTGGACGGTGTCAAGCTTCTTGAGTTTTGTTGGCGTGCACCCATCCAGGCAACTGAGGAGTATTCCATTGCAGTCCTGAGTAGTGCTTTGTGGATGGTGGACAAGTGTGAGGGAGTCAGGGGGTGAGTTACTGCAGAATTCCTGACCTCTGACCACTTCTTGTAACTACAGCGTTTATACAGTTAGTTCCAGTTCAGTGGTGACTGTAGAATATTGATATTGGGTGATTCATTATTGGTAATACCACTGAATGTCAATTGGCCACAGTTCATAGAATCCCTCCAATGTGGAATCTGACCATTTGGCCCATCAAGTCCATACTGACCCTCTGAAGAGCAGTACCTCAGACCCCTCCCCTACCCTACCCTATACCTGTAACCCTGCATTTGCCATAGCTAACTCTCCTAGCCTTCACATCCCTGAACACAATGGGCAATTTAGCATGGCCAATCCATCTCATCTGTACATCTTTGGACTGTGGGAGGAAACCAGAGCACCCAGAGGGAACCCACACAGACACAGGGAAAATGTGCAAATTCCAAATTCCACATACAACAGTCACCTGATAGTAGATTCGAACCTGGGTCCCTGGCTCTGTAAGGCAGTGGTGTTAACCACTGAGCCACTGTGCCACCTGTTAGATCAAATTAGATTTTCTCTTGTTGAGGAGAGTCATTGCCTGGCATTTCAGTGGCATGCATATTATTTACCATTTGCCAGCCCAAGCCTGGAGGTTGTCCACATCTTGCAGCATTTGGGCATGGACTGCTTTAGGATCCGAGGAGTCGGGAAGAGGGCTGAGCATTGTGCAATCATCAGTGAAAATTCCCACTTCTGATCTTTATGATGGAGGGAAGGCTTTTGACAAAACAGCTGAAGTTGGTTGGGCCGAGGACATGATGGCAATAGCTGCTCAATTGGGACCGAGTGTGACCTACTTCCCTGGTATCCAGCCTCCATGCATGTCCCTAACCCCACACAGCACGGCTACGAATTGACTAGCAGACCTGTCTTCTCCTTGGCTCTGATGTCAATGGAAATATTGATCAGTTCCCAGTTTGCATGGAGGTTAGGTGCGTTGACCTGATAAATAAAACTGTACCCCAAATTCTGCCTCCTTTGTGAATATCTGTCCCATGGCATCAGAGCCTCCTCCTCATTTCAGGGGTCAATGCTGCACACTAAGAGCAGTGGTAATTTAGAATCGTCTTTCATGAAAAGCTGTCAAGGATTGGTAAACTGAAATTTTAAGTAATGAGATTGATAGCGATTGGCGCAATAGATCTAAGAAGCAGGCATCTCTGGCATTGGAGCGTGCTGGGAACCAGGGGCACAGTCTCAGAATAAGGTGATGTCCATTTAGGATTGACATGAGGAGGAATGTCTTCACTCAAAGGATAGTGAATCTTTGGAATTCTCTGCCCAGAGAACTCTGGAGGCTCAGCCATTGAGTATATTCAGGACAGAGGTGTAAATAGATATACAGAAGAATGCATTTGACATGCTAAGCAATCAAGGGGTGCAGAGATAGTGCAGGTACATGGTGCTGAAGCAGAAGATCAGCTAAAATCTCGTCAAATAGTGGAATAGCCTCGAAGGGCTGAATGGCCTACTCCTGAACCTCTTTGTTAGGTTCTTACACATATACCTGCATTTTACCCTGCACTGAATGCAACCATCCTGCGATCTATATTTGTAACAGGGCATTGGATTCTGTTATTCTTGGCAAATGAGGAGTTTGTACCTGCCTCTGTCACTCGCAGGATTAATGTCAGTGTGCATTCCATCGGTTCCCCGTTTTTGTTCGCTAAATAATGTCTCCCATGTTGAGCTACAGCCTGCTGCAGTCGAAAGATTTAATAAGAGATGAAGCTTAGAGTTGTTTATGCTGGCGAAATTGGTCACTGATGACTTGTGACAGTTCCATCTATTGCTTGCAACAGTTATTCCCTTCCTTGTAATGTTTCTTTCATTTTCAAATTCTGTTATTATCTATTGTACCAATGGCTGTTTCTCTTCAAGTGTCTGTTTAACCTTGTACCGTTATCCCTGAGCTATGCCCAAGAAAGAGCACCATTGGCGGAAAACCCCTTTGGGATGTCTTAAGGTTGTGGAAGGCAGTAGAGAAATGTAAGTCCTTTACTTTACTTCAGTGCTGTGTGGAAATGCCAATCTTTTTAAGTTTGAATCACCTTCCTGAATGCCAGGAATTTTTTTAAAATTCATGTACAGGCAAAACTAACATATATTGCTTATGTCTTTGAGAAAGCACGGTGGCTCAGTGGTTAGCACTGCTTCCTTAGAAAGCCACGGACCAGGGCTCAATTCCACCCTCAGGCAATTGTCTGTGTGGAGTTTGTACATTCTCCCTGTGTCTGCGTGGGTTTCCTCTCACTGTCCAAAGACGTGCATGTTAGGTGGAATGGCAATGGAAGTTACAGGGATGAAGTGGGTCTGAGTGGGATGTTCTTTGGAGGGCTGGGATGGGCCCAATGGACTGCTTCCACACTCTAGGAATTCTATGAAATAAGGCCATGGTTAGCTGCTTGAGCTATTGCATTTCTGTTTGAAAGGGAATAAGAATAAAGAATAAAGTCTTTTACAAGACTTTGATCCAACAACAATGAAGGAATGATAATATTATTCCAAAGCAGGATGGTTTACCAGCCTCACTCCCAATTTTACAGACGGTAGGAATTAGGTGATCAAGTTGCTGCATTTACCTGTCTTTTTGAGCTGTCCTATCTCTCTTGGTGCAGTTGTATTAAACTCTCATCCTTTGAGGCTGTGAGTCTCAATTGCTGCCCTTCCCAAATTGCATCAGCAATGTTCCTCGTGTTAATTTACTTCTGGGCCATGTCTGATGTTACCACACACACATGCACTAAGCATTGCTTAAAAGCTCATGTGTACATTTAAAGAGGGACAGAGATATGAACAGGGAGGGGTGGGTCAGAGATAAAAGGTACTGCAGATGCTGGAGAATCTGAGATAACAAGGTGTGGGGCTGGATGAACACAGCAGGTCAAGCAGCATCATAGGAGCAGG
>JAHRHZ010000040.1:34784203-34802126 GCA_024137785.1 Ginglymostoma cirratum | reverse complement strand
GCCATGAATCTGTACCTGCAGGGCTCAGAACTAGAGACACCTAATGAGTCTGAGTATGGGACACAGGCTGTTGAAAAGAGGCTCACAGTGTTCATGTCTATTCCAAAAGGGGAAAAGAAAGTCCTGTGAAAAGCAAGCTGATGAAAATGCATACATCTCTCTTTGTGTTAAGCCATGACTGGGAGACAACAGGCAATGAATTTCAAACTTAACAAGCCTCGAGCAAGCTTTAAGATAAGAAGGCGTCTGCTTCCCACGGGTAACGCATTTAATATCGGACCAATTAACATCCTTAAAGTAAGTTGTTGAATGGCTTTCTGATTAAGAATGGGCCTGAGGGTTCTTAAGGATAAATCCAGATCAAATACGACATAGGGCACAATACTCCCCGAGCGGCCAGGGATTATGGTCATGTTACGACAAGGAATGTAAACAGTGCATTACATATAACACATATGATTAACATGTTGGCTGTACATGGAGGCAATTATTGTAAAGTGCTTTCTACAATGACATTTAGAGAAGAGTGGACCACATCGGATTTAGTAAGGCTGTGCAATCTGATAGCTTTTCATCTTATTGTTATTTGCTGAGTTAAACTGCCAGAATTTGGGTGAGCCTGGAGGTTTGGAAAGGCTGCTCTTAGTGTTAATGCCTCATTAGCTGAAAAAAAAATCCCAAATTAGTATATTAAAATCTGTTTGCCTTAGCAGCTAGAGCTAAACGTCAATTAAGGGGATCATGGATTTAAACATCACAAGTAGGGCCTGGGGCTCCAACAAGCAGCCCAAGAGGTTCTCTCCTCTAGACAGAGAATAAAAACTGCAGAAGGTTTATTCAGAAGATGTGTTGATCTGGGTGGATACTTTGAGAATATATCATCCATGACACACAGAAGAGGGAGCACAGTGAGTCAAAAGCCTTGTTTTTATCATTTCTGATGAAAAGCCATCACACTGCGAAGTTTACTGTGTTTCACTCTGCACAGATGCTGTCTCACCTGACAATCTGTTTCCAGCATGTTCTATTCTTTTTTATATGTTTCCTGCTTCTTCAACTCTGTACAGATGCCTTGTGTTGTTTCTGTTTGGATGCTCCTGTGACCTTCTACAGTATTCTGCTTTTAAGGCCTTAAGACCATAAGAGCAGAAGTAGGCCCATCAAGTCCACTCCACCACTCATAAAATAGTCCTTTCCATTCCTAGTATCACCCTCACGAACTTTCTCCGGGCTGTCTTCAATATCAGTATTTCTTTCCTTAGATAAGGAATCCAAAACTGTTCATTATCTGTACAAACAGATAAAATTGAGGGGGGCAATAGATATCAGTAAGTCCATCAGTCCTGGGCTTGTCAGAACGTCATGGCTAGATACTAGTCGCCCAGCCCAACCACCTTCCAGAGCCTAAGTTCATTTCTCGGTCAACAAAGTTGAAAGCAAGCTCTTGTGCCATCCCAGTCACCACCTTGGGGATGTTTCGATGAAGGTGGAAATGGACCAAGTACAGTGCAGATTGTTTCCACAGCAATGGCAGCTGCATAGTGTCACTCAGCAACCAACAAACCAGGAGAGAAAGAGCAACAGAAAAGAAGAGTACTCACTAAGCTTGCAGGTTTGTGCTCTGAATTAAGATAGATGGCACTTTGCTAAAGGCATAACCAGTAAGCCTAAGAAAAAAGATAAGTTGCAATCTGGACGTCCCATTCAATGTGATATTAAGATCTTCAAATGTATGACACTTGAGAACGATCGATGCAATGAATTGCAACTTAAAGAGGGATGCTTAATCTTTGTCCGCCTTCTATCAATCAATTGTTATGAAAGGTTTGTGTGAACTTTAATATCATTTCATTTTTCTTTGCCCTTTTCTGTTGATTTTCTTTCTCGGGGAATATTTGATTCTCCTGTTACATTGACTCCTCGGGTGGCGGGGTGGTGGGGGGTTATTTTGTCAGGATGGTGGTTACCAAGCTGACAATGTGAAGAAATTGAATGGACTCACTCCTAAACTCATGCCTCATGAATGTTATTACATTACACACATTTCTGAGATTGGTATGGGGAGGGATATGTGCGAATGAGGAGTAGAATTAGACCATTCAGCCCCTCAGTCCTGCTCTGCCAATCAACAAGGTCAGTGCTGTTCTGACTGTGACCTCACCTCTAGTTAGTCAAGGATCTTTCTGTCTCTACCTCAAAAGTACTCTCTAGCCTCTGCATCTCTTTGGGAAGAGAATTCTGCTTATTTACCAGTCTCTGAGAGATCAAAAATTTTCATTTCTGTTTTATTAAACTGATTTCTAAAGAGTCTAAACTAGTCCTAGCACCTCCCGCAAAGGGAAACATCTGTACAGCATCTACCCGTCAACTCCGCAAGGACCTTAAACGTCACAACAAGATCAACCACATTCTTCTAAACTCCAATGGATACAGATCCAGCATTTCCCAACCTTGCCACATCCCAGCTATCAGTCGAGCAAACCTTCTTTCAACTGAAACAAATGCATTTACATCCTTTCTTAAATAAAGAGACCACACTTCTCTCGGTGTTGGATAGGCTGGGACTTTTTCCAGTGGAGTATAGGAAGTTGAGAGGTGGCCTTATGCATGTTTATAAAATCATGTGGGGTATAGATAATGTTAATGGTAGGCGTCCTTTCCCTAGGATGTGGGATTTCAAGACTAGAGAGTATATTTTTAAGGTGAGAGGAGAGATTTAAAAAAGACTTCGGGGCAAAATTTTTGCACAGAGTAGTTAGCGTGAGGGATGAACTTCCTGAAGAAGTATTGGATGTGGGCACTGTTACATCGTTTAAAAGACACTAAAATAAGTACATGAATAGGAAGGGTTTGGAGAGATATGGGCTGGGAGCAGGCAGGTGGGATTGGTTTTGTTTGGGGCTGCATTTGGCATCGATTGGTTGGACTGAAGGGTCTATTTCGGTGCTGCCTGACTCTATGGCTCCATGGCTCTATCACTTTATGAGGCCTCACCAATGCTCTAAAAAACTGCTACAAAACTTGTCCACTTTTAGGTTCCACTTCTCCTGCAATGAATCACAACATTCTATTGACATTCTCAATCACTCGCTTAACTTGCAAACTATTGTTTTGTGATTCATGTACCAGGACAACCATATTCCCTTTGTTCCCCAGGGTTCTCTGATTTCTCTCCATTTAAATAATAAGGTGCTTTTCTATTCTTCCTGTCAAAGTGAACAAGTTCACTGTGTCCCAGATCATACTTCAACTGCTAAATTTTTGTCCACCTATCTATACCTTTGCAGATTCTCAATGTCTTTTTGACAACTTAACTTCCTACCCTTTCTTTGCATCATCAGCAAATATTACATTTGATCTCTTCATCCAGTCACTAAAATAAACAGTAATAAAAAATCGAGGCACTAAATTTATTCCTGTGGTACATCACTCATTTCAATCTGCCAATCCAAGACCAATCCATTTATGCTCAGAGATAACAAGGTTTAGAGCTGGATGAACACAGCAGGCCAAGCAGCATCATTGGAGCAGGAAAGCTTGACTTTTCGGGCCTAGATCTCTGACACTTTATGCTCAACCTCTGTTTCCTACTAACCAACCAATCCTCTATCCATACTAAATTGTTGCTCCTACACCATGAGCTTTAGTTTGCATAGTAATCCTTGATGTGACACGTTGTCAAATGCCTTCTGGAAATCCAAGTACAGTACATCTACCAGATGCACTCTATCTATGTATTTGTCATTTCCTAGAAGAAAACTAATAAACCAATAAAGTGCCGCAGAGTTCAGTGCAGGGGCCACAATTATTTATGATTCATATGTTAATGCAACATGTACTATAGCCAAGTTTGTGAGTGACACAAAAAAAAATGGGAAGGCAAGTGGTCAGAATGACACAAAGAGTCTGCAGAGGAACATAGACTAGTAAAGTGAATGGGTCGATTCTTGGCAGATGGAATTTAATGTGAGATTATCGACTTTGGCAGGAAGAAAAGGGCACCTGAATATTATTTAAGTGGACAATGAGTGCAGAAATCCCTACAGTGCTGAAGCAGGCATTCGGCCTATCTAGTACACACTGACCCTCTGAAGTGCATCCCAAACAGACCCAGCCCCCTACCCTTTCCCATGTAACCCTGCATTTCCCATGGCTAATCTAACTAGCCTGCACATCCCTGGACACTATATGGGTAATTTAGAATGGCCAATCCAGGTCCCTGGTGCTATGAGGAAGTCAATAACACTAAGCTACTAGACCACCCCAAACTTAGTATATAGGTCCCTCAAGTAATAGGGAAGGCAAATGGAATGTTAGCCTTTGTTTCAAATGGAATGGAGTATAAAAGTAGGAGAATATTTCTAACACTACACAGACCATTGATGGACCATGGTAGACAGCTTTATCTAAAGAAAAATGTGCTGGCATTGGAGGCAGTGCAGAGAAGGTTGACTACTCCAGGTATAGAGAAGTTGAATAAGTTGGACCTGTATTCAATGGAGTTTAAGAAGAATGTGAGGTGACCTCATTGAAATGCATAAGATTCTCAGGGGATGGGCAGGGTAGATGCTGAAAGTTGTTTTCCATGGCGGGAGACTCTAGGACCAGGCGGCTTAACCTGAGTATAGGGTTGCCCAGTTAGGGTGGAGATGTGGAAGAATTTCTTCTTTCAGAAGCAAGTGAATTTATGGAATTCTTTGCAAAGAGGGCTGTAGATTATTAAGTATATTCAAGGCAGAAAGACATACTCAGTAAGTTTTCACAAACATCTGGGCTGACAAGTCAATTAAATCATCTTATGTGTCGTGTAATCTAACAGAAATTAACAGGAGTTGCTAATGCAAGGAAACAATGTCACCTGGAAGATTTGGATTTATTAATTGCTCTTAGGGAAGCAAAGTGACTGAAAGGACATTTCTGGGACAGAGTTCATTTAAGTTAGTTGCATTTGATTTCACCTTGTTCAAATCCTTTAAGGGTGGCACGGTGCCTCAGTGGTTAGCATTGCTGCCTCACAGTGCCAGGGACCTGGGTTTGATTCCAATCTCAGGTGACTGTCTATGTGGGGTTTGCAAGTTCTCCCTGTGTCTGTGTGGGTTTCTGCCAGGTGCTCCGGTTTCCTCCAACATTCCAAATATTTGCAAGCTAGGTGGATTGGCCATTCCAAACTGACCACAGTATCCAGGGATGTGTAGGTTAGATGCATTAGCCCAGTGAAATGCAGGGTTGCGGAGATAGGGTAGGGGGATGGGTCTGTGTGGGATGCTCTTTAGAGGATGTGGAAAGACTTGTTGGGCCAAATGGCCTGTTTCCACACAGTGGGGGTTCTATGAGTTGTTTCAGTATTAGTCCCATTCTTCCTTTCCATCCCTTGATGCCTATCCATCTAAATTCCTCTTCTTTCTCAACACTGAGTGCAACAGACCACACACTCTTCCTCCTATCAATTCCTCACCTCTTTAAATGAAGGTTGTGCTCTCTGAGTTATCCTTCTGTGGGCATCATCGATGCCTCTTCATAAAGATGGTCAAATATATTTCACTGGCTCAACATTCCTTTGGCAAGTCTTAAGGTCAATAAAGATGCTATCTGAATACGAAACTTTTCTCGGCCTGGGTGATATTTTGCGCCATGGACTTTGACATTTCATGCTGATATTGCAATTAGTGTCATTACCTCATCTTTTAGACAAGACATTAAGCCAATGACTCATCTGGCCTCTCAAACGAAAGTAAATATTCCCAATGTCGCTGTTGACCCTGTGTGTAAGGAGCTATATCACCATGATGGTAGATAGCCTGAAATTGACACCCAGGTTTCTTGGACTCTAGCGAAGTCCTCTCTTACAATCTTCTCTGTATAGTTATAGTTCATAAAGGTGATTGGTGTTCACAAACACATGTGTGGACTTTATTCAATTCACAACCTAGGGTTGAGCTTGCTGCGTACAGCAAACGTATGACTAGACCCACAGAACTGCAGACAAGGAACACCAGAAGTGAAGCCTAGCAGATGTATTAATGAAAAAGAATTCTGACCCAGCAAGCCAACCATAAAAAAGTCGGGTGGAGGGGGTGACAGGCCGAAGAGAAGCACAGTGGCATCAGAGTACAGAAAGCCAAGGATTTCAAGGCCAATTGAAATTCTAACAGGCCTAAATACCGGAAGGGTGTTCTTGATAATCAAGGAGATGAGAACCAGGGGTCACAGTTTAAGGATATAGAGTAAGCCATTTAAGACTGAGATTAGAAATTTCTTCACCCAGAGAGTGGTGAGCCTGTGGAATTCAGAGATGCCACCGAAGGCAGTTGAGGACAAATCATTGAACATTGTCAACAAGGATTAAACATAGTTCTTAGGGCTGAAGAGATCAAAGAGTATGGGGAGAAAGTGGGAATAGGGGACTGAGTTGGATTATCAACTGTGACCGTACTAAATGGTGGAGCAGGCTTGAAGGGCCGAATGGCCTACTCCTGTTCCCTTTCTCTATGTTTCAAAAGGCCTGCAGCAAGGCAGGTCTTCACAGGAGTGGGAAATAAAAAAGTATGCTGTTAATAGATTAAATACAGAACTCCTGGCTACCCTTATACCCTTTGACTCCACCAGCATGGTCATGAGGTCTCTTTGGTCTCTCTTTAGTAGAATCACCCTTTTTTATCAAAGAAGGTAACGGTGAAGCAGATATGTCTGAAATGGGGTTGTCAAAAATGCACACCGGTGAAGGTTCAGAATTTTCTGCAGACGGTGAAGTGACCACAATATCTGAGATGTCTCAGATTGTAGTTGAGAAGTGATCTCCAATCATGCATGGAGAAGGTCGCACTGCTTTATTGCAGATTCATGAAGCTTCAGGCAAGATGGGCAGTAGCTCATCTCAGTTTGAATGAAATCCACTGTACGTGAACCAAACTTACAACAAGTAGCAAAGAGCATCAAAATGATGTTCCAACCTTGGAAACAGTTCACCAGGAGATAGTTCAACGACCCTAAGCAGTCAGTGAAAGTCTAGTTATTGGAAAGGATTTACTTAAGTACGTACTGCATCAAACCAACATTAAAGACTCAGGAATTATTCATTTGCATAAATGACAAGTGAAGGCTGTAATGAGTGGCATTATCATTGGAGTATTAATTCAAAGGTAGTTTTCTAGGAACCTGGGTTTGAATCCTGCCATAGCAGATGATAGGATTTGAATTCAATTGAAAATTAGTTGGAAGTTAGAGTCTAATGATGACCATGAAAACATTATCAATTGTTGTGGAGAAAAACTATCTTGTTCTCTAATGTCTTTTAGGGAACAAAATCTGCTGTACTTACCTGGACTGGCCCACGTGTGATCCCAGACCCCCAGCAATGTGGTTGACTCTTAACTGCCTTCTGAGCAACAAATGCTGTCTCAGCCAGCAATGCCCACGTCTCTTGTATTAATTTGAAAAGGACAAATTGCTTCTCATTAGCAAACCATTCTTTTCAATAACGTTGCTAAGGCCCAAACAATAGAGAACCTTAAAAAAAAGCATGAAGTCAAGTATCAAATGGAGTTCATAGAATGTTTTTTAGATAATTTCTTGGAGCAGCGTGATTTGGAAATGACCACACAGTAGGTTATTTCAGACTTTGTACTCTGCAATATGACAGGATTAATTGACAACCTCGGAGTAAAGGCATTCCCAGATAGCCCTGAAGGTGATATGTTTGAATTTTACATCCAGTTTGAAATGGAAAAGATTAAGTCTAAGACTATTTTTCAAGGATAACCAAATGGGCAAGAAAGCTGAGCTAGCTCGCGTGAACTGGAAGAGTAGGTTAGCATGTTATCAAAAGAATACATTTAATGGGATGTTTAAGAAAACTCAGAATAAGTTATTTCCTACTATAAAGAAAAAAACTATAAAGGGAGGACTCAACATCTGTGGTTAACTAACTTAAGGAAAAAGCATAAAGTTAAATAAAAGTGGCAGGCAGGTCAGATGATTAGTCAGAGTACAAAGAACAGCAGAGAATGACAAGGTTTAATGAGGAGGAAGAAATTCAACAATCAGAGGAAGCGAACTGGTAGCAAAATTTTCTCCATGTGTTTAAAATGAAAGAGTAGAGGTAAAGTGAGCTTTGGTCCTCTAGAAAACTGGGAGTTAATAATAGATAATAAAGAAATGGGGGATGAAATGAACAAATATTTTGCTTCTGTCTTCACTCTGGAGGATACAAACATCATTCCTGTAATAACTATAATTCTACAGGTAGAAGGGAGAGAGGAATTTGGGGAAATGACAGTCACAAGGGAAAGTAAACGGATAGTATTGCAGGATGACAAATCTTTCGCTTCACTCAATTTCACCCTAATGTCCTCAAAGAGGTGATCATGAGGGAACTTCCAAAATTCCCTAGATTCAGGAAAGGTTGCATCAGACTGAAAAGTAACACATTTAATCCATGTATTTAAGAAGAGAGCGCTGCACAGGAACACCCTTTTGATTCTGATCGACAAGTTTGTTTCTTTGTTGGTGATGGTACACCCTGACATCCCAGTTCTTGCAATAGTATATCTACAGAGGAACAACCTTGAGAGGAATAAGTACTATGATCTGCAAAAAAATGAATTCCTCCCATGGGAATAATAGGAATAGTCTTATCTTCAGAACTGTCTTTTGTATCTTCTTCATTCTCCTTTTCACCTCCCTGAAGGTAATGTTGAATGGTCCTATTGTCATCACAACCACCGGGAATGTTACAGTTACAAAGTTCTTCACACTGAAAATGCTTCATTTTACTTTTCAATTTTATCTTTTCCCAATGTACAGTGCAGAAAAATAAGGGAACTTCAATTTGAATCTATTGCCAACTTATTCAAGGTGCTTCAGTACCTGGAAGTTTGCTTCTTGAATTAGTTTACCCTTGATTGGTCTTCACTGCTGTTACATTCAGTTATTGTGAGTATCAAAGCCCTGGGACCAGTTGTCCTAAGAGGATGCCATTCCACTACACCAATGTGTATACCTTCCATAGGAATGAGAATGGAGCACCTACATCCTACCCCTCATCCAAGCAAACCAAGAGCATTGTTGAAGACTGACACCTCAAGTAAAAGAGACAGGCTGGGAGCAGAGTTAGGTGGAGTGCAGCTGTGGGTGAGACTAGCATGAAAACTGGAAATAATTCATGCTGTTAACAGTTTGTGGGACAAACAAACTTTGGAAGAATGTGTAGTAAAGGTTTTTTTTTAAAATCGTTCTATCCAGGGATGCTATCACACACCTCTGGAGCAAGTGGGATGTAAACCCAGGCCCCCTAGATCAGAGATGGGGTCACTACCGCGGTACCACAAGAGGCTTAACAATACATTTAAGAATAGCTACTGTGCCTGTGCAGATCACTTGGAACTGGAAGCTGAGTCTTTGAGGTTCCAAAAGGTTTCTTTTAGCATCTCCAGTATAACAGTGTGTTTACTTAATCAAGATTGTTACTGTTAACTGACATGGGTATGGACTATCATTTAGAGATTTGATTTGACTCATTGCAGTCACGTGTACCTAAGTGCAGTGAAAAGTTTTGTTTTGCAAGCTGTACAGGCAGATCTTAGCAAACAAGGACATATAGATCATTGGGCGCTTGGACAGAGCGAGGTATACAAGGTTACTGCTGCACAGGAGGTGCACAAAGCAAGATCAACATTACAAAGATCAGCATTATTTGAAGTTAGGTCCAGGCAGCAGTCTACTAACAGCAGGGAAGAAGCTGTTCTTGAACATGCTGGTGAGTATGTTCAAGCTTCTGTATCTTCTGTCTGACAGAAGAGGTTGGAAGAGAGCATTAATGGGGTAGGAGGGGCCTTTGATGATTGATGATGATGACTTATCAAACACTCAGGCCTGATTTCACTCCAGCATCTTCTGAAGAGGAATATAGGAGCTATCCTCAACATCCTAGTCAAATATTTACCTCTCAATTAGCATTGGAAAAATAGATTATGTGTCCGATATGACACCACTGCTTTATTGTGCTTTAAAATGCTGCCCCATTAGAACAATGACTACTCTTTAGAAACACTTAATTTTTAGTAAGGAGCTTCAGAAGGACCTGAGGTCATGAAAGGGGCAATATAAATGCAAAATCAAAAACTGAAAGAACTGCGAATGCTGTAAATCAGGAGCAAAAACAAAAGTTGCTGGAAAAGCTCAGCAGGCCTGGCAGCATCTGTGAAGAAAAAATCAGAGTTAACATTTCAGGTCCGGTGACCCTTCCTCAGAACTGACGGTAGCTGGGAAAATGTTGGTTTACATGCAGTAAATAGGGAGGGGGATGAGGTAGGGAGTAAGCAATAGGATAGAGCCCAAAGAGAGAGAAGAGCAGTTGGATAGACAAAGGGGTTGATATCCTTTGTATATTCTTCATTATGTCATGAAAGCGACCTTTGTTTTATGATGACGCTGCATATTCTGATTAATTCACTCTATTGTCTGTTTGAAATGCTGAACATACAATTCAATCTTGCTAAATGGAATTGTATCTTGGAATAAATAGTTATAGTTTTCAGTTCTTGTCTCATTGGGTTCCTGAATTATTGTACCTTGGGCATAGTCTGTTTGATGGATCTTGATGGTGCCCTGTATTGCAGGCATTCACTTTCAGCAATATGAACCTCAACCATGTTTGTGTTTGGAGCCTTTTATGTGCCTGTGTAATGGAGCCTTGTATAATGGGCCTTGGGTGTACGCTGCATTACGAACTTTAATGGTTGTGTACATTAGGCCCTAGTGATACCTTGCATCAATTCTGCAACTTGGACTTTTGTGGTTTTACACTGTGTGGACTGTGTAATCTCCTGTGCTTTTACTCTCAAAGTGGAAGAGGCGCATAAAAAAAGCTTATCAAGCAAAGCGCCCAGTGTTGGTGCTCTCCTTCACATTAAATTTTCAAACATTTATTTGATCTGATGCCTACTGATTCTTTCAACACCTATTGCTCAGTAGGACTCTCTTCTGTGTTCACATTGTGAATTCGACCATGGAGGAAACATTACAAGCCCATCAATTCATATCAGAGTTCTTCGATTGCGGAGACGGTCCCCGGCCAAGAAACGCTTCATTTCTGGTCATCTATGCATTTGCCAGAAACTGTTAGATTGATTCTTTATCTTGATTTTTAAAGCTAACAGGTGAAGTGTGATTGTCTTGCAATTCTTCACAATGAGACTTAAGGCTTTCTGTGTTAAACAAGTCTTAGAAATATGAAGGATATGTTTCTACATTTGAGGGAGACCCTCATCAACGACCAAAATTATGATAGTCACCAATAAATTCAATTGGAAACTGAGTGGAGATTGTTACCCAGGGAATGGTTATAATATGGAACCTGCTGTCTCATGGATAACTTGAGG
The DNA here is from genome assembly GCA_024137785.1 of Ginglymostoma cirratum. Taxonomy (NCBI): domain Eukaryota; kingdom Metazoa; phylum Chordata; class Chondrichthyes; order Orectolobiformes; family Ginglymostomatidae; genus Ginglymostoma; species Ginglymostoma cirratum. The sequence goes on along the minus strand of JAHRHZ010000040.1, from coordinate 34,790,748 downwards.
GGAACAACATAGAGAGGTATTTAAGGGGAAGCTAGATAAACACATTAGAGAGAAATAAATGGAAGGTTATTTACAGTCGTGAGAGAAATAGAAAGACAAAAATAATTATCTGAACAATTCGAGAATGAATCAAATTGAAAATTCTGAACCCAGGTTCCAAAGCTCAAAAGAGGGAAATCATGTTGAAAGGAATGAAAGGTTTTCATTGAATGAGTAACATTCATTGAGGATATCTGTAGACATCATATTTGGACTTCCAGAAGACATTTGACAAGTTGCCACTTCAAGGGATATTGTAGAAAATAAAAGCTCACAGCGTAGGGGTTAATGCTTTATCATGGATAGAAGATTGACTGGCAGAACACAAAGAGTGTGCGTAAATGGATCTTTGTCTGACTGGCAGGATGGAGTCTTTCAGTTGTCTGTTCCAGTTCTTCAACCTTTCAAAATTTACGTCAATGATTTAGTTTAATTGTAGGCATGATGGCTCAACGATTAGCTCTGCTGTCTTACAGCATGAGGGACCTGGGTCCGATTCCAGCCATGGGTGACTGTCTGTGTGGAGTTTGCATATTGTCCCTGTGTCTGTGTGGATTTATGCCGGTTGCTCTGGTTTCCTCCCACAGTCCAAAGATGTGTAGTTTAGTTTGACTGGCCAAGCAAAATTGCCCATAGTGTCCAGGCCAGGGATATGCAGGTTAGGAGAGTTAGCAATGGAAAATATATGGTTACAGGGATAGGGTAGGGGGGTTTGGTCTGGGTGGAATGCTCTTTGGAGTGTTAGTGTGGACTCAATGGGCCAAATGGTCGCCTTCTACACTGTCGGGGTTCTATGAATGCATGGTAACTAAATTTTCAGACAGTATGAAGATAGGTAGGTAGATAAGTATGTGGTAAAGAAGTGTAAAGAATTTGCAGATGGAGATAGCTAGGTTGGGTGAGTGACCATAAATCTGTCAGATGGAGTATAATGTGCAAAACCATGTAGTTGTTAAGTTTGTATCAGAGATAATAGGAACTGCAGATGCTGGAGAATCCGAGATAACAAGGTGTGAAGCTGGATGAACACAGCAGGCCAAGCAGCATCAGAGGAGCAGGAAAGCTTGATGTTTCAGGCCTAGATTTTTGATGAAGGGTCTAGGCCCGAAACGTCAAGCTTTCCTGCTCCTATGATGCTGCTTGGCCTGCTGTGTTCATCCAGCTCCACATCTTGTTATCTCTAGTTGTTAAGTTTGACAGGAAGAGCAAAAATGCAGAATATTACCTAAATGGAGAACAAGTATGGAATTCCAATATAAATATAAGGATGTTATGCTTAATTTATACAGGGCATTGGTGAGACAATATCTTGAAAATGACATGCAGCGTTGATCTCCCTATTCAAGGAAGGACGTAAATGTTACAAGAGCAGTCAGAAGCTGTGAATACTGCAGAGAGTAACTGAATTCCTGACCCGCCCCTCCTCCAAAGCCAGTCCACCACCTACAAGGCACAAGTCAGGAGTGTGATGGCATACTCTCCATTTGCCTGGATAGGTGCAGCTCCAACAACACTGAAGAAGCTTGACACCATCCAAAACAAAGCAGCCTGCTTGATTGGCACCAAATCCACAACCATTTAGCCCTTCAACCACCAATTCTAAGAAGCAGAGCATGTATCAACTGCAAGGTGCGCTACAGAAATTTGCCAAAGATCCTTACACATAATCTTCCAACCCTGACCACTTCCAACTTGAAGGACAAGGACGTCAGATTCAGTAATCACAAAAATCTGCAATCAAAAGTCTAATGATAACCATGAGTCTATTATCGATTGTTGGAATACCCCATCCGGTCCACTAATGTCTTTTAGGGATATCCTTACGTGGTCTGGCTTGCATGTGAGTCCAGACCCACAGCAATGTGATTGACTCTTAACTGCCCTCTGGGCAGTCAGGGATGGGCAATAAATGCTGGCCTAGCCAGCGATGGCATCATCCTCCTGAATGATTTTTTTTTTTAAAATTGGACTGGATAATATGGAAGAGTTTAAAAGTTAGACGATAGTCAGGCCATCTCCAAGAAAACTAATAACATGACTTACAAAGCTACTATGGACCCATAAATTTACTTGTGTGAATAGGCCAGGAAAGAAAACATTTTTGTCTATGATGTTAATGCAGGGACTGTGTTGCCTGCAACATCCCTACAGACTTAACTCAGAGAAATGATCCAAAGAGATGGAAGAGGTCAAGTTAATGATGGACATTCCAATCTAAACTTGACAACCTCTTATGCCCTTTTCTTTTTACCAAGAATTTATATAACTCCACCTTAAAAATATTTTCAGAATCTGCTTCCACCACCTTTTTAGGGAGATAGCACTAACGACATGATGCTGCATTAATTTTGCTGTCTTAACTGAGTGACACTTTACTTTTAAACAATGACCTCCTAGTTCTAAATTCTCCCATGTGAGGAAACATCTTCATCTTCACGTAGTGGAGAAGTCACATCCTCACATTGTCTTCAGAACACCCTTTGTTCCTCTTTTCATTAGTTAATTCAGAGAGCAACGCAGACAAACAGGAGAGTGAGAATTTCACTTCTCTGTCACGTTTTTCAAGAGGTTGTGATCATTCCGGTCTTGGATCCTTCTCCTTTGAATCAGGTTTCAGTCTTAGTATGGGTCACAACACAATAAAACAACAACCATCAGGAGCGGACATTCAGCTCTACTAATGTGTTGGCACGCCAGAGAAATAAGAGAATGTACACATCCTTCTGTCCTCTCAAAGAAATAAGTTAAGTATACTGTCAGCAATTTATCTCTTAAGTACAAGGCATGTGTGTGTCTGTGTCTCTGTGTGTGTGTGTGTATTTCTGATTCGGGAGGGAGGGAATGCAGAATGGGGAGACTGGAGGGAAAGGAATTCATTATCCATGGTCAAATGCTCATGGGGAGGAAATGGGGTCAGGAAGATGCAATTGTACATTTATTCTCAATAAAGTTACAAAGCATGTGTGAAGGGAATTATATCATCGTGACATTTGATCACACGAAGCAGGATTCGAGGTCCATAGGAATGCAAGTAAGATGTTCTCTCTTATAGTTTTCTATATAGAGTTGTGTTAGATACGGTTCTTAAGGCTAAAGGGGTCAATGGCGTGGGAAGGAAGCAGAAACAGGATTGTGTTTTGAGTGATCAGAAATGACCATTCTTTGTCTATCTTATCTAAGGCCATTTTGATCTTTTTCTCCTTGATCTCTTTTGCTCCAAAGAGAACAGCCTCCAGCTTCTCCAGCCTAATCTTCTAGCTAAAATCCTTGGAGCTTCCTCTCCCATTCTGGCAAATATTCATTGCACTCTCCCAAGGGTCATCACATTCTTTATAAAGGGTGGTGACAAGAAATGAATGCAATAAACTACTTACAGCCAATGCTTTATTTCTAAAAAGGTTCAGCACCAAGTTTCCCAGTTTTTGTACTCGATATTTTTCTTTATAAAGCCCAAGATCCCACATGTTACTCTTTCAATTTGTTCCACTTCTTCAATGATAGATGCACATGAACACCACCTTCCTCAGTTCCAGCACATTCATTATCATTCGATTGCCTCTCCTTTCCTGTAAAACTCGATGTTTTTCTATATGAGAATTTATCTCAATTCAGAGAGATGTCCAAACATTATAACTGGCTCTAGTCTTCCCAGCTGCTGGCAAAGTCAAATTCTGTTCTTAATTACATGGGATTTCAGGATTTTAATTTTACTGTGAATGCATCTATTTGAAATTCAAGACCTTGTTTTACACTGATTTAATCAATGAAATTTATTTTTGTCATGTGGGATTCCAAGAATGTTAACAGTATTTTGGAAATCAGAATACGTATTTCTTCTCTGGCAAAGATACACTGATGATGCGGAGCTAATGAAGATTAAATCAGACAAGTTTTCCCTCCTCCATAGGAATCCTTTTCATAAAGAGTTTCCTGATAGAAACACTTTCTAAGAAAGGTGTTCTAATGTTGAGGCCCTCCCAGTAATGCATCAGATATTGAAACCCTCTCTAACTACACATCGTTTCTGATGGCAAAACTATCTGAACATAAAGGGAGTCAGAAATTGAGAGTCTTGCAACTTATGCCTGTTAATGAAATCTTTCCTTAGAGAGGTGCCAATGGTGAGCCCATAACATGGTTCATTCTGGCAAGATTATCTTCACCAAATGGTCCCTAAGGGTCAGTTTCTTGTTGCAAAATGGTTCCGGGCGATGGAATTCTCTTCATGATATGGATTTCTGACGACAAGGTTTGCTTTATAAAATATGGGAATGTGATTGACCCAGTGTCTCAGTTTCAGGCTACAGGGTAGGCCGCTTAGGACTGAGATGAGGAGAAACTTCTTCACCCAGAGACTGTTGAGCCTATGGAATTCTCTGCCGCAGAAAGCATTGAGGCCTAAACGTTGCATGTTTTCATGAAGGAGCTAAATATAGTTCTAGGGTTAAAGGTATCAAAGGGTAGAAGGAGAAAGCGGAAACAGGGGACTAAGTTGGATGATCAGCCATGATCATATTGAATGGTGGAACAGATTTGAAGGGCTGAATGGCATACTCCTGCTCTTATTTTCTACATTTCTATGCTTGAAACAAATATTTCCTCTTACTGATTAAAAAACATGGGATATGGACAAAACTGACAAGAACAACATTTATTGATCATCTGTGAAGGAAAAAACAGAGTTAACTTTTTGGTTCCAGTGAACCTGGGTTTTTTCCTTCACAGACGCTGCCAGACCTGCTGAGCTTTTCCAGAAACTTTGTTTTTGTTCCTGATTTACAGCATTTGCAACTCTTTCGGTTTTTATTTATTGATCATCCCTAATTGCCCTTGAAAAGGTGGTGGTAGGCTGTCTTCTTGAACCGTTGCAGCCCAGCTGGTGTAGGGAAGTCCTAAAATGCTGTTCAGGAGAGAGTTCAAGACTTTTGATCCAGCGATGCTGAAGGAACAGTGATACAATTCTGAGTTAAGTTGATGTGTGAATGTGATGTTGTTGCAAGTTTGCTGCCACAGAGTCATAATCAGAGTCATGTAGCATGGAGACAGACCCTTTGGTCCAACCAGTCCATGTTGAACATAATAACAAACTAAATTAGTCCCACCTGCCTGTGCTTGGCCCATATCTCTCCAACCCTTTCTTATTCTTGTACTTATCCAAATGTCTTTTAATTGTTGTAAATTGTACCCACATCCACCATTTCCTCTGGAAGTTCATTCCACACATGAACTAATCTGTAAAAAAGGCGCCCCACATGTCTTTTTTAAATCTTTCTCTTCTCACCTTGAAAATATGCACCTAGCCTTGAAATCCCCCACTCTAGGGAAAAGACACCTGCCATTCACCTTATCTATACCCCTCATGATTTTATTAAACTCTATAAGGCCAGCCCTCAACCTCCTATGTTCCACTGAAAAAATCCTACCCTCTCCAGCCTCTCCTTATAACTCAAACCTTGCAGTCCCAGCAACATCATGGTAAATCTTTTCTGAACCCTCTCCATTAATAATTTTCTTCCTACAACAGGGTGACCAGAACTGGACACAGTCTCCAGAAGATGCCTCACCAGCGACCTGTACAACTCAACATGACGTCCCAAAACCTATACTCAAAGTTCTGAGCAAGCTAGGAATGCCTTCTTAACCACCATAGGTTCTGTCAAAGGAGTCTGGTTGAGTTGCTGCAGAGCTTCATGTAGATGGTATACACTGATGCCACACTGAATGCGCACTGGTGGTGAAAGGATTCAATATTGAAGATTTTATGTGGATTGGCAATCAAACAGGTTGCATTGTCCTTGATGGAGTCAAGTTTCTCAAGCATTGTTAGAGCTGCAGCCAACCAGGCTCATATAAAATATTCCACCACATTCCTATCTTGTTCTATGTTTCATCCAATGCATTTTTCTGCTGCGCTGACCTCTAAGGTTTATGTTCTGAGGAAGGGTCACCAGACCCAAAACATTAACTCTGTTTCTTCCCTTCACAGATGCTGCTAGACCTGCTGAGCTTTTCCAGCAATTTTGTTTTTGTTCCTGATTTACAGCATCTGCAGTTCTGTCGGGTTTTTTTCTAAGGTTTATGTGTTGCAGTGGAGTCTGGAACTGCACGTCAATGCGTCTGCAAGTTTATCATCACGCACAGACCCTCCAAGAGGTGGCATGACTTCGACAGATCTCCCTTGTAGATGGAGGCCATGTTTTAGGGAGTCAAGAGGTAAATTAGTTGCTACAGTCTTCCTAGCACCTGACCTGCTCTTGTAGCCACTGTGTTTATGTGGCTGGTCCAGTTATGCTTCGCGTCAATGGTAATCTAAAAGATGTTGATAATGTGGGATTCAATTTATGGCAATACCATTAATGTCAAACGGAGTAATGGTTCATTGTCTCTTGTTGCAGTAGGTCGTTGTCTGGAGGCAAATTAACACCTAACAAAACAACTACCTACCAAGATAACAAGGTGTAGAGCTGGATGAACACAGCAGGCCAAGCAGCATCATAGGAGCAGGA
>JAHRHZ010000040.1:34765095-34783803 GCA_024137785.1 Ginglymostoma cirratum | reverse complement strand
CAGGCCAAGCAGCATCATAGGAGCAGGCTGCTTGGCCTGCTGTGTTCATCCAGCTCTACACCTTGTTATCTCAGATTCTCCAGCATCTGCAGTTCCTACTATCTCCAAAACCACCTACCAAGTTGTTTCTGATGGTGAAGATTGACACAAAAATGGGTAGGAATGTTTGTGTTATTTATTCACAGGATGTGAGTATCACTGACCAGGCCAGCATTTATTGCCCTTCCCTATTTGCCCAGTCGGCTGTTAAGAGTCAATCTCATTGCTGTGGGTCTGGAATCACATGTAGACCAGATCAGGTAAGGATGACAGATTTCCTTCCTGGAAAGATAATTATGAATCAGATGTTTTTTTTTCCTGATATTTGACAATGGATTTGTGGTCATCATTACAGTGTTAATTCCAAATTTTAATTGAATTCAAATGCCACCATCTGCCATGACAGGATTGGAACCCATATTCAGATCATTACTAGATTACATGGAGATGTGGGAAAGCATGAAGTGGTGCATTTTGGCAGAAAGAATGAAAAAGAAGATTTTGTCTAAATGATGTGAGAGGTTGCAGAGCTCTGAGATGCGGAGGGATCTTGGTGCCCTAATACAACAATCGCAGAAGTTTGGTACGCAGATACAGCAAGTAATCAGGAAAACTGATAGAATGTTATCAGAGATAGTAAGAACTGCCGATGCTGGAGTCAGAGATGACACAATGAGGAGCTGGAGGAGCACAGCAGGCCAGGCAGCATCAGAGGAGCAGGAAAGCTTTCCTGCTCCTCCGATGCTGTCTGGCCTGCTAGGTTCCTTCAGCTCCATACTGTGTTGTCACAGAGTGTTATATTTTCTTATGAGAGGAAGTGAATAGTAGAATCAGGAGGTTATGTTTCATTTATAAAGGCCATTGGTTATCCTATATCTGGAGGGCCGCCTGTAGTAGTTGCTGTGGTATTTATGGAAGGATAGTAATGCATCGGAAGCAGTTTAGAGAAGGTTTTCTAGACTATTCCCTGCAGTGAATGGATTGCCCTTCTAAACAATGCTGTCGCTTTAAGAGGTTATTTTGTCCTGCTTATTTTTGAAGAGACTTTATAAGATAGGGATAACAAGCTGTCTCTGAGAAAGTAAATAATTTGTGAGGCCTTGGATTTTTTTTAAAGTTGGAACAATGGAAGCAGGCTGGGTGTGCCAGCTGTCTCAGACCAGGCTTTCTAGTTTTTTGTTAGTCTTTAGGTTTAGTTTTGAGCAGAAGCCTTTGGGATCTTGAAAGAGTTGGAAGCTGCAGTAACTGTCTCCTCACTGTTACTTTCTCTGATTTTCCTCATGATGTTTTTTCCTTCCTGGATTGGAGAACTGCATGCAAGAATCTATGTTTGAATTTTCCTGTTTGCTAAGCCGTGTGTTTATGGGATGTTACTATATTGGAACAGTTAAATAATAACAGGTACTGTGTCTATTATTCAGTTACGTTTTCCAATGGTTAAGTTATTCTAAATTCCTCTTTCTTTTGTTTGTATTTTAATTATAGAGTTTTAATAAATTGTGTTTTGCTTAACATCGAGTGTTTTGACCAGTCACATTACATCTGGAATATGTCACTTCACATCTACTTTTAAAATAAGACAAAGTTAGGGTCTAGACACCCTTCTTAAAATATTTGAGAGGGTCTGATCTTGTCTATAACACCTTATGAGGAAAGGCTAGGTATCCACTGGAGTTTAAAAAGTCAGAGGTGATATAAGTCAATCATATGAGATCTAGAGGGGACTTGACTGTATGGATATTGAAGGGATGTTTCTACTTGTGGGAGAATCTAGAACTAGGGATCATAGTTTTAAAATAAGGGGACACTTATGCAAAGCAGAGATGAGGAAACATTTTTAAACTCAGAGAATTGTGAGTCTTTGGAATTTTGCTCCTGAAAAGGCAGAGATTGCAGAATCTTTAAATATTTTTAAGGTAGAGCCAGACAGATTCTTGACTAACAAGGGAATGAAAGAATATCGGGGATAAGCAGAATTGTGGAGTCAAGATTAAAATCAGATCAGCCATGAGTTTATTGAATGGTGGAGCAGGCTGGAAGGGTCGAGTGGCCTAATCCTGTGCCTTATTTGGTCATATGAAGCTGGCTCTTTAAGAGATATACTACAAACTATTCAAAATCAACTGAGGCTGTTCCAGAAGCAATGCAAAATTAAAAAAAAACGTTGGCTACAAGACAGCTGTTGAACTTTTGTGGCTTTACTATGTTATTAGTACACTGAAACCAATTGGGTTTCTGCTCTTTGTTGGTTTCAGTGAGCAAACAGAAATGATTTGGAAATTACACTTATGCTTGTATTCATGCATGGTCACCATCCTGGAGTATTAAAGAACATTGCTACTCTTCAATAGTTCCTAATATCTCCAGTTTTAACATTTTATCTCATAGAATGATGGCATAAGTGTAGCATTGAAAGCCTAAAGAGAGAGGAAAGAAGAAATTGCTTCAGATTATTAAAGTATAGAATACATTAGTGTAACTATTGAAGCCAAGTAAATTGCTGCATTTAAGATTGAATTAGATAAACATTTGAAGAGGAGAATCATTAAGGGATTCGGGAAAGGGCAGCGATTAAAGTAGACAGCTCCAACATAAAAGTAGTTCAGATAAAGACATGATGTGGTAAATGACTCAAATAAAGGGGGATCATAATCTTCCTGCCTACAAAGTTTTTAAGAAAGAAAAGGAAGGGATATAAGGAGGGGGCGTCCATGGCTGCATTGATCAAAGATAATGTTACAGCATTGGAAATGATGATGTACTAGAGGGTGTTCAAATACAGAATCTATTTTAGTGAAGTTAAAGAACATTTGAGGGGCTGTTACACTTTTGCATGTAAAATAGGAACCACCTAGAAATAAGAAGACTATTGAGGAGCAAATTTGCAGCCAAAGTTCAAGAAAAAGCAAGAACTTTACAGCAGTATTTTGGTCGTATTTTGTTATCCGATTCTAAACGGGATTAATAACAACTAATAGCAATAAATGAGGAAGAAAAACTCTGAAAGACTTTCTCGTCAAGTGTGTTCCTAAATACTTGAGGAAGAGAGTTAGGGGTAAAAACACCATATTCCCGGAGGATCATAGAAATGCTTTCTCAAAGAGGGGGAGAGGTGACTGGTAATGGATTAAGCTAAGGGCCACTACATGTCAGGCGAGGGAAGGGATTGAGAATGAGAACTAGGTAATCTCAGTGAGGAAAGGGAGACATAGTGTATCTAATTCCAAGGAATGAAGTGAGGATAAGTGGAAGAAGTTTCAGTGAGGTCATATTTGGAAAGCAGTGATCATTATATTTCCAAGATTTGGAGTAATTATGAAAAAAGATAAGGGTAAATAGCCTGTGGTAGTACAGAACTTGATTAGCGCTCAGAAATAGACGTTTTGGGGCAGCTTTTCATCTCGCAGTCGTCAGGCCAATTCACAAGAATACCAACAGAAGGGGATGGCAACACAAATTGAATTGGAGGAGAATGCTGAGTGGTTTGCATGTGAATTGCGAACTGCCCTGGTGAGTGCAAGATGATAATGTGCCTTTTCTTTCAGAAATCCAAATCAAATGTGAAAATACTCAAGTAAAAGGGAGCTAAATTTGATGGATTTAAAGGTGATCTGGTCCAGGTAGATAGATATCCAAGGTGGTGTCAAAGAATTAGAGTTTGCTGTTAATCAGTAATTTAGGGAGTGATAACCTGTCCATTGCAGGTTTGTCACTGTTATGCCCCAACTCCTTTGAAATAAGGGCCAACATTCCATTAGCCATCCTGATTACCTGCTGCATGTGTGCGCTAGCTTTCTGTGTTTCATGTAAAAATATCCTCAAGTGTTGCAAAGTTCTGCAGCTTTTTTCCATTTAAGTAACATGCTCTTCTTTTGTTCGCCCTTCCAAAATGATCAACTTCACATTTTTTTTCACATTATATTCATTTGTCAAACTTTTGCCCACTTATTTAACCTATCAATATCTCTCTGTAAACTGTTTGCATCCCACTTGCAACTTGCCTTTTAACTTATTTTTGTGCCGTAGATTGAATCATACATTACAGAAGATTCCTGCCTCAACTACCCTCACAGGCAGTCCATTCCAGACCCCAAACACCCTCTTCCCTCAAATCCCCTCAAAACCTACTGCTTTTTTTGCTATAAACATATGCGCCTTTTTTTAATCACCCTGCAACTAAGGGCAGTAACCTCTTTCTGTCCACTCTGTCCATGCCCTTCATAAACCTATCCATCTCAATCAGGTCGTCCCTCAACCTTCTCTGCTCCGAAGAAAACAGTTGGAGCCTATCGTGCCTCACCATGTAGCTAAACTGGAACATCCTCGTGAATCTCCTCTACACACCTTCCAGTGCAGTCACATCCTTCCTATAGTGCAGTGACCGGAAATGCACACAGTACTCCAGCTGAGGCCTAACCAAACGTGTCTACGGCTCCAACATAATCTCTCTGCTCTTATAAACTATGCCAAGACTGATAAAGGCAAGTGTGTGTAACTTCTTAATGACTCTATCAGCCTGCCCTGCTACCTTCAGGAATTTGTTGACAAATACTTCAAAATCCCCATGTTCCCCGAGTTTCCTAGTGCCCTGCCATTCATTGAATATTCTCTTGCCTTGTTACTTCATTCAAAATGCACCACCTCACACTTATCAGGATTAATTCCACCTGCCACTGGTCTGTCCATCTGACCAAGGTAGAGATGCTGAGGTACAGATCACCAATGACCTTAGCGAGTGGGCGAACAGACTCGAGGGGGTGAATGGTCTACTGCTGTTCCTGCATCCTAAATCCACAAGTGGCAGCAAGTGCTGTGAGGAAGGCGCTTTTATCAGAGTGCTCAGGTGGATGGAAAGGCTGGCAAAACTGGGAAACTTGGGAAGACAAGAGTGAACAATGTGGAGGAGGAGATGCTTCTGAGAGTAAAATTAAAATGTTAATCCTGAGCGCTGGTATCAGAAAGCCTTTTTTATATCATGGGAGTTAATGTTTGGAATGGTCTTTCAGATGTTACGATGAAGAAAAAAACTCTGGAGTTCTTCAGCACAATGCTCCATATGTTGTTGCTGGTGGCTACCACGCCTCCGTGAACTGGAAGAATAAATTAGTGATTCTAAACTCCCTGCCTAAGTGCACAATACTCTTGCTGTGAATTAACCAGTGTTTTAAACAATTCCCACATCATCGTGGCCAACAGCAGAGCTGTAGTGATTGATATTGAGGGTATACAAGAGTTTCATATACACATATAGTACATATATTCAAACATTTTTCACTCCCTCCTTGTCTTGATGCACTTCCCAATTATCCCACACTTCCTCTTGACACACAAGCTGCTCATTGTGTGACCAGGTACTTGTGAATCGCTGTCCTACCACAACCTAATCCCTGACCCTGTTACATTTCAGGTGAAATGGAGCCTTTTGCCCATCAGAAGAGGAAGAGGAAGCAGTCATTGAAGATGCAGAGACATTGCCACTTGATCCTGCCAATATTCCTGGCAAGAAATTCATTGAGCCAGGATCTAGGACATTCTTAGGTGTACGTTGTTGGTGTACTGGTAAGCCTGCTGGAGAGCCTATTGTGCGCAAATATAGGCTGGTCCAGTCCCAACTCATGGGGGCTCTTGCTCACGTAAGAGCTTAGCTCCATTGCAAAACTTCTGGAAGCCACCTTGATGCAGAATGGACAATGTCAATTCTTCTATTGGACCACAAACAGCTCTTGCCAATGGTCTAACTACTGTGGTAGCATCTCAGACTGCTTTCCTTTGAGCTCAGATTTCTGCGATCCTGGCTCTGGATACCATGGATCAAAGGATCTCCCAGATATCTTACAACAGTCTATCAGTCTGTTTCTCATTAGGACTGCTGGGGCACTGGAATGAAGTCAAAACACTGCAGATGCTGGAGATCTGAAACAAACACAGAAAATGCCAGAGAAACTCAACAGGTCTGGTAGCATCTATGGAGACAGAAACAGAGTTAATGTTTCAGATACGGCTCCTCCTGAACTGGTTCAGAACAGTTCTGAAGCTAAGTCATATCAGACTCAAAATGTTAACTCCGTTTCTCCAGCAATCTCTACATTTGTTTGCTGAAGCATTGCCCTGTTAAAGTGGCAGTGGCCCCGTAGAGCAGGAGCATGTTGGCCCTCTGTCAGATTGAATTCACTATCCCAGCCTGGTCCTGCCCAGATTGTTGCAGCCCAGAGCTGTTGAAGGTCATCCTCATAGTCCACTCTGGCCTTTAGGCAGCAGAGTCTCATCACTGATCTTGTAGCCACTGGGGTAGCACTGCATAGGAGAGCCACATTCAGTAAAGGCACATGGGAGATAGGAACTGAGGAAAAGCACAATGTGAATCATTTGTTTTGCTTTGTTTGCGTTATTCTGATTTAATTGACAAAACTGGATTGGAATGTTCCTGTCAGAAAGAGTCAGTGATGGATACTAGGTCAGTGGGGAGGTGTAGGTGAAATCATTGATGTCACTCAGTAATTATTTGATCACTAACAGGTCAGGTTGAAAGGGACTGTCTTCATGTTGGAACATCCCCTCCTGTTCTAGTTCCTTAACTTTCTATTGTACATCCCCCTCAGCATCCCATCTGAGAGATAGCAGGAAGCGATCCGAATTTCTTTTCACAAACTCCATACAATGGGCCCACAGTGCCCTCGTTCGTAACACTGAAGTTGTGCAGCATACTACCACAAATCTCGATACCTTCCATTCAGCCGAAAACTGCAGGGCTCCCCCAGAGTGGTCCAGGCAGTGGAAGTGTTCCTTGAGGATGATGGTCTCTTTGCAATGTCTCTTGTGGAAGCATGCCTGTGGCTTGCCTGGAACAAAACTATGATCTGTGTCATGAGTGGGGAACACTTGGCAACTAGCCTTTAATTTGCAATTTGCCCTTGGATGAGCTAATATATAGATGGCACTGAACATAGCCGCAGAATGAAGAAGTGGTGGCAATTGCTCGTGGTCTCACACCAAATGCACATTGAGATAATCCTTTCAGTTCACGAAAATGGTTGAATTATCACAAGAGACTTTTTTGTTCCCTTTTAATTCATTCACGGGTTGGTGGATGTTGCTGGCTAAGCCAACAGTTATTGGCCATCCCTCATGCCCAGAGGACAGTTTAGTGTTAACCACATTGGTGTGGATCTGGAGTTCCATGTAGGCCAGATCGGGTGAGGATGGCAGTTTCATTCCTTGAAGAACATTAGTGAACCCAATGGGTTTCTCTAACATTCAACAGTGTTTTCATGGTCAAATTTAGACTCTAAATTCCAGAGGCTTTTTTTAAAATTGAATTTAAATTTCACCAAATGCCGTGGTGGGATTTGAATGCTGGTCCCAAGAACATTCCCTGGGTTGTTGGATTAATTGTCTAGTGATGACTTTGTGGTGTTATTGTTAGGTTCAATGGCTCCCGATGCGATGATTATAACGACAGCAGCCAGGTGGACCTCATAGAAAATGAGTTCCCTGATTGGGAAAGTTAATCTGATCCAATCAGGGAGACCTGGCAGACAGATATAAACAGGAGTGTCAGACATCCTGTTCACTCTGAGAGCCGGATCACTGTCAAGGACTCTCTACATATTAATAAAGGGCGACTTGTTCCGAGGTAAGGTCACCAGACCCAAAATATTAACTCTGATTTTATTCTTCACAGATGCTGCCAAAACTGCGGAGCTTTTCTGTTTTTGTTCCTGTGATAATAAAGGGTGACTTGGTGATGTGATACCGGCCTCAGTGGAGTTTTCTTTTACCCCGCACTAAGGGAATCCTGTAATCAGGTCAAACCCTTGTGCTTGCTCTGTCTATTCTTACCAAGAAAGAGGGAATGGAATGAAGCTGCTACTCTGTGCAGAGGAAGCTTTCATGACCACTACAGTGCACTACAAGGTCTGTGATGCTGCTTACATATTAAGAACTGTGATAACCTAGACAGCCATAGACAATACTGTCCTCACTGTATCCGAGACTCCTGTTACTGCAGAATCCAGTCATGGTCTCTTTGATGAAGGGAAAGAGTCTCAAACATTGTTCCTGAGGTAAGGGAATTTCTCCCTAACAATCCTGTGCCTCTCACTAAGTCCTGGCCTTTATTTTCCTGGCTTCTTCTGGAAAATCCTCCTTATCTGTGTGGTCTTCTTCATCCTCTTGGTCATGCTCAATAACAAGACGAACATGTACCATGCCATTTATGTGTGGAATCCACTTGTTGCAGCCCAAGTTTTTAAGGTATCATAAAACTACACCAACATGTCCACTCACTGTAGATTAGACAAATATAGGCAAACATGAGAAACCAGGGGAAACAGTGCAGCAACTAAGCTGTGAGTAGTTCACTTTAAATAGGTATGGGAGTGTGGGTGTGTGGCGCTATCGATGATAGTAGGTATTGCCAATGCTGGAGAATCTGAGATAACAAGGTGTAGAGCTGGATGAACACAGCAGCCCAAGCAGCATCAGAGGAGCAGGAAAGCTGACGTTTCATTTTTTTTTTTCTGAAGAAGGGTCCAGCCACGAAACGCAGCTTTCCTGCTCCTCTGATGCTGCTTGGCCTGCTGTGTTCATCCAGCTCTACACCTTATTATCTGGGGCTATCTATCCTGTTTTTTTAAGCTTGCATTTAGGTTTATCAAACTGAGACATGATATTAAATAGTGTGTGCTAAAAATGGCAGCACTGGCATCAAGTCAGCATTGGGCATCAATTGGCATTACCCTCTGGCTGTTCTGCATAGTGTTTATGGTGTACAGATGTGTGTTCAAACCCCCATCACCAAGATGGTGCCAGGAGCAATGAAAGTATGTTCATCTATCTCAGTCACCATTCACCATCATTTCCAAGCAATGACCACTGCAGAACCCAATTTCACTGCTGACCTAAACTCAAGTGCCCACCTTATCTCAATAAACATGCTTTGATTTAATATCACAAGTTCCTCCAAATGTATCATTGAGAAAACTCTATTTTCCAAACCAATGATCCTTAGAGCTTGTCTGAGCTGGCTTACAATTATTACATGTCAACTAACATAAATCTACTGATTTTATTCTGTTTCCAGTTGTGTCTCCCAAGTTCAGAGTTTTGGCAATTCTGACTCATTATTATTTTAAAGTTTTACAATTTATTTGAAGAACTACAGAATATGCTCAATGAGATTCAGTTGTTAGTACTGGAGTTAGAACACGTTCTACAAAAGACAACCAGCATTAGCATCAAGTATGCTTAGATAGGATACTTCAGGAAGGTTCTGAAATGTTTCAGTCCCAACTGCAGAGGGTCAATCTTTATGCAAATAAAACTAAAATACTGAGGTTGCTGGAAATCTGAAACGAAACAGGAGAAACTCAACATGTTTGACTGCATCTACAGAGAGAGAAACAGAACTAATGTTAATGTAGGACCCTGGGAAGCACCAAGGCTCAAAGACCCTTTGGTGTACAGGTCCACTGGTCCCTTACGATAGTAGGACAGGTGGACAAACTAGTAAAGAAGTAGTATGGGATACTTGGTTTCAATTGTCAAGGCACAGAGTTTAACAGCATTGAGGTCATGTTGGAAATATATGAATTTCGGTTAGGCCGCAGACACAGTATTATGTGCAGTTCAGGTTTACACATTATAAGAGGGATGTGATTGCACTGGGGAAGGTGAAGAGGAGATTTACCAGTATGTTGTCTGGGATGGAGCGTTTTAGTTATAAAGAGAGATTAGGTAGACTGGGGTCATTTTCCGTGGAGCAGACGAGATTGAGGTGGGAGACGATTGACATATTTAAAATTGTGAGGGACATAGACAGGATAGACAAGAAGAAACTTTTCTCAGAGATAGTAGGAACTGCCGATGCTGGAGTCAGAGATAACAAGGTGTGGAGCTGGACGAACACAGCAGGCCAGGGAGCATCAGAGGAGCAGGAAAGCTGATGTTTCGGGTTGGAACCCTTCTTTCCCTTTTTTCCTTTATTCTCCTTAGCGGAAAGATCATTGAGAAGGGATCACAGGTGTAAGTTAAGGGACAGGAGGTTTAGAGGAGATGTTAGGAAAAATATTTTCGCCCAGAGGGTGGTGGGAATCTGGAGCTCACTGCCTTTAAGTGTGGTAGAAGCAGAAATTCTCATAACACTGAAGATGTGTCTAGACGTACACTTGTGATGCCTAGGTACACAAGGCTACGGACCAAGTGCCGGAAAATGGAATTAAAATTATTAGGTGGCTGTTCTCGATTGGTGCAGACTCAATTGGCTGAAGGGCCTTTTTCTGTGTTGTAGATCACTATGACTGTATGCCTCTCTCCATTGCTGCTGCCAGACTTGTTGATCTCCTGCAGCATTTTCTGTGTATTTTTGGTCAGATCCCCTACTATTGTGCGAACTGTTCATTCCTACAATATTTCTGAACTTTGGACATAATTGCATTGGAGGCAGTTCAGAGAAGATTCTGTTGAATATTAGAGTCCCTTAAAAACTGAATTTTCCTGGAACTTACTGTGTGGCATAAGATTTCATTTAACAGCTTGCACAGCAGTAATTAACTTTCCAAACTTCTAGCATGGGAAAACAAAGAAAGGAAACTGCGAAATTGTTCATTTTGGAACGAAGAACAAAAGAACAGAGCATTACTTAAGTGAAGAAAAACTACAGGAAGCTGCAACACAAAGGGAATTGCGGATACTTGTCCATGAAACACAGAAAGCTAGACCACAGGTACAGCAGGTAATCAGGAAAACTAATGGAATGTTGGCTCTTATTTCGAGGGGGTTGTAGGAGAAGAGTAGAGCACCTTATTAAAAAAGATTTTTTTTAGCTCAGGCAGTTCAGGAAAGATTCACTAGGATGCTCCCAAAATGGAAGGATTATCTCATGCATACAGGTTTAACAGGTTGGGACTCTACTCTTTGGAAGTTAATAGAATGAGAGGTGATCTCATTGAAACATGTAGGATTCTTAAGAGGCTTGACAAGGTAAATCCTACTGAAAGGTAAAATTCCTGTCAGATGAATGCGGGCAACTATGTCATTTCTTAATGTCCTATATTTAAACTACTCCTTAACAAACTTAATAAACTATCAGAAAACTACTTATAAATCATTGATTAGGAATGGTGAGCATGAACTCTCTAAAATCAACAGTTCCCTAGATTAATTCCAAAGATGAAAGGCTTGTCATAATGAGGAGAAATTGAGCAGTTTAAGCCTGTACTCACTCAAGTTTAGAACTAGGAGAGGGAATCAGAGGGCATAGTCTCAGCGTTAAGAGACAGCAATTTAAGACAGAGATGAGGAGAAATTTCTTCTCTCAGAGCAGCATGAGCCTTTGGAACTCCTTGCCACAGAGAGCTGTGTATATTTAAGGCTGAGATAGATAGATTCTTGATCAGATGGGATTATGGGGAAAGTGCAGGAAATTGGGTGTGAGGAATGTCAGATCAGCCATGATCCTATTGAATGGCAGAGCAGCCTTGAGGGGATGAATGGTCCACTCTTTTTCCTCGTTCTTGTGTTCTTAATGTAATTACAAAAAACATGGAGGTCATGATGCCCACTGAACTCACGTCAACATTTATCTGATGCCAACCATATCCTACTATTATTGCGTTGTACAGATCATTTGTTCTTTAGAAAGAAAGGTAAAATACTCCTCAGATGAAGGAGGGCAACTATCTAATTACTTAATGTACTATATTTTAACTACTTCTTAACACGCTCAATAAACTATCAGAAAATTTCTATTAATTCATCGACTGCCTGGATTAGGAACAGTGAGCATGAACTCTCTAAAATCAACAGTTCCCTGGATTAATTCCAGAGATGAAATGCTTGTCAGTATGAGGAGAGATTGAGCAGTTTAGGCCTGTACTCACACGAGTTTAGAATGAGGAGAGGGAATCTAATTGAGTTATATAAGATACCAAAGGGGTTTGTCAAAGTAGACATGAAGCAGATGTTTCCCCTCATACAGTGAAGTGGAACCAGAGTTCATAGTTTTAGGCTAAGGGGTGGCTGATTTAAAACAGAGATGGGCAGGAATTACATCTCTCAAAGGGTTGCGAATCTGTGGAATTCACTATTCCAGATTGCGGTGGATGCCTGGACGCTATAAATTGAAGGGGGAGGTAGACAGATTTTAATTTGTACTGCTTTAAAGTGTTATGGGGAACAGACAAGAAAGTGGAGTTGAGACCAAGATGAGGTCAGCCATGGCTGTAACAAATGGTGGAGCAGGCTTGAGGGACTCTGAGTCCTTATGTTCTAACTTTAAGTCAGGAACATCACAACCATCAAAAACTTGCCAGTTTGCTATGACAATATCTGAGATAACTCCATACAGGACACTGAACATTTTATTTCTTGTTTCTGAGATCTGCAGTATTTTGCTTTCATCTCAGAGAACTGGTCTCCCTTGGGCTGGGTTTTATTTACAGCCTCTGTTCTCAGCCTATGGCACAAATCCAAAACTCACAGCCTTCTCCGACAATGTGTTAAATGGCAGCTATCCATGCTGTAATTTTTAATCAATTTACATTAATCTGTCACATACAGACACAAGCATGTCACACATCTTTTTTTTCAAACAACACAACTACTGCGTCTTACAAAGAAAATTAACGCACAAATCCTTTTTTCTGAGGGTGGCGAAAATCACAAAGTGCACCTAAAACAAAGGCCTTTCAGCGCATCGTTTCTGCGCCAGTTTTTTTCTTTGAAACAGCAATCCAACCAATCCTGATTCTTCAGCCTTTCCCCAGAGCCTGACAAATGTTTTCTTTACAATTTACTTCTGAAGTAGATTATTGAATCTGCTTGCTCCCACCCTCTTAGGTAATGTATTCAAGATCAGAAAATAAAACTCACTGCAGGAGGAAAAAAGAAACTCACTGGTTATTTTACGAATTATTTTAAATCTGTATTCTTTCAGTGCTGATTCATCTGCTATGGAAGCAAATTCTCCCAATTTTACTTCGTCGAACACCTTAAAAATTTGAACACTCTATTGATGATCTCTTCATCTCATAGAGAGGAAGAACTAATTTAGGTTCCTCATTTTTTTTTTCCATATCACTGACGTTTCATGTCCCAAATCCTAATCTAGGACGCCTCTTTTGCAATTTCTCCAAGGATTTGACATTCTCCCTAAAATCTTAAATCTGTGCCCTCTGGGTACCAACGGGATCAGCCAATGGACACAGTTTAAGTTGCAGACTCTGAAAACGGCTTCACAAATTGGCAAGCATGTCACTTGGAAAATGAAGACCCCCTCCGAAATGCACAAGGTGGCTCGGTGCTTGCCTGTTGCAGAAACGAGAGAGAGGAAAAAAAATGCAGAAGCGATTTTCTTTTGCAGGCATTTGTAACGTCTTAAATAATGCAGCTGGTGAATCTGAGCCAAGCGGAGCCATCAAAGAAGCAAAAGAAGCTTTGAAACAGAAAATTATATCTCAAAATCATAAAGAGTCCTGTTAGCATTTCAGATTGTAATATCCCTCTGATGGATGGGTGATGTCGAACAGTTAGGCAACTATGCAAAATATCCTTCATGTTGTAATTTGAAACCCTCGCTAATTAGTGAACGCAATGGCACATCTCCCTTTTTCATTCAATCATTCAGAAGTCTAACTAGACTCAATGGCAGTCAAGGTTGAGGGGAGCACTTAGTCAACTTTATTCAAGTGGCAGCCTTTTATTGTCCTTTTCAATCTCACATGCATTGCAATAAGATAGTGGCAGGTCTCACCTCAGTCAGAGATTCAAGGCCAGCTCCACAGATGGTACTGAAGGATCGATCAACTCAAAGAGGAGTTTAGTGCACTCTTCAAGAAGGCTGGGTCACATGCTGGATGGCCTGGTCCTGATCGCACAGCACCCATTACTCAGGATGAATAGAGGCTTTTGAAAGAGCCTCTCTTATTTTCCTCAACCATGAGAGACCCGAAAGGCTGAGTCAATCGGCTTCCAACTTCACTTGCAATGAGTCTGAGCACTTTGGACTGAATTCTTGCTCGAATAATGCAACAGGAGGCCGGGTGGTTTCTCCACTGTTATGGCCAGTTGAAGAAGGGAAATTGACTCCCATTCATTTAACCACATCTCAGTCAGTCACTACAACTATTTTTATTTCTCTTTCAGCTTGCAGAGATCACACTTCAGTTAGACACTGGATTAAAATGTAATTACGTGGTGTTCTTGAGAGAAAGACAAATTTTATTAGCTGACAACCCTGAGAAAATAATAAAACAGATCAAACACAAAGAAAAGTAACAAGTTTCTAAATAAGAGGAAGAAAGGCACAGACAAGAAGATAAAGGCAATTGCAATTTAAAAGCCTTCGAGTTGTGGGAATGAGCTGAGTACTGATCATTCAACGATTGCCTTGTTTATTCAGCACCGGCAGAGTTCACAGACATCCTTGAGTTCTCAAAGAATGGTTGTCTTTCCAGAACGCCAAGCGCTGGAATTAGAGGTTAGCAGAGACAGGGAGAGAGAGACTTAAACATCATTGCTGCTATCAGTTCATATTTCTTACTTTCCCTGTTCCTGCTCAAAGCTGATCTTGATTGACATTCATTTGTAAATTCCTAAATCTGCTCCAATATCCTTCCAAGTGAACAATTGCAGATAACCCTTTGATATCCAACTTATTTTCGACTTTAAATTAAACATGGCGTGCAAGTTTTCTTGAAGTTGACACAGTTTGTTACTTTCCATTTCTAAGTAATACCGAAGCCTCAATGCAGACAGTTTTGTATATTTCATTTTGGGTTGCTGGATCTGCGACAATCGGTGATTAGGTGGTCACAGCAGTCATTCTAGGTTACTGTTTCTGTTTATAAAAAACAATTTCAAGCTATGAATCACATGAATGTTTACAATTTTTGTAACAATATCAAATAATGGATCCCTGGGAGTGATGACAGACTGGAATCTAATTGAGGGTTTTAGATAGTTTCTGCATGGAATACCAAATACCTGGGTGTGATTACTGACTGGAATCTAATGGAGCTGTTTAGATGGTTGTGTACAGAATAAGACTATATTAAACTCTGGGAGCAGAAGTGGACCATTACACCAATCAGGTCTGCTCTCGTTTCTAATGAGATTAAAGCCAGTTGAATGATTCTCAACCATGATTTCTGCCATTTCTTTATAATGCTTGATTTCCTTACAGAATAAAAATCTGTCTTTCAAAGCCTTGTATATGCTTAATGATCCAATCCTGACAGCCCTCTGTAGGAAAGAATTTCACACATTCAGACAGGGAAAAAAATCCCTTCTCATCTCTGTCTTAACTGTGCTCAGGGGTTATGCCCTCTGTTCCTAGCCCCACCCACAGAGACAGATTCATTCATGGGACGTGGGTATCGCTGGCAAGACCAGCATTTACTGCCTACCCCTAACTGACCTGCAGAAGTCCCTGCCCTTGAGCTTGTCTAACAGCTTTGAGGTTCTTGCTTCCTGTGTGGATGACAGCGGGGACTGTAGGGAGGACGAGCAAACTGACCACAGCACCTTGGTACAGGGACCTATTCAAGAGTGGGGGGGAAAGAGAAATATCGTTGTGACCAGGGATAATATAGTCAGGGGAAAAGACACTGTTCTCTGTGGCCAGGAATGCCAGTCCTAAAGGCTGTGTTACCTGCCTGGTGTCGACTTTCGGGATATCTCATCTGGACTACAAAGGAACTTGAAGTGGGAAGGGAAGATCCAATCGTTGTGGTCTACATGGGTACCAACGATTCAGTTGGAAAGAGGAAAGAGGCTCTGCTGAGGGAATACGAGCAGCTAGGGGTTAAATTCAAAAGCAGAACTGGAAAGGTAATAGCCTCTAGATTGCTATCTGAGCCACAATCAAATTGATACAGGGTCAACAAAATTAAAGAGGAAAACATGTGGCTGAAAGATTGGTATGGAAGAAATGGGTTTGAACACATGGGATATTGGCACCACTATTGGGGAAGGAAGGAGGTAACAAGGTGTAGAGCTGAATGAACACAGCAGGCCAAGCAGCATCAGAGGAGCAGGAAGGCTGACGTTTCAGTCCTAGATCCTTGGATGGTCTCCAACTAATCACATTGGGAGTCGAGTCCTGGCAGGTTGCATACTAAGGATATGAGTAGGAATTTAAATTAAACAGTTAGGAGGATGATTCAGGTGTGTGCAAAAATTTTTTAAAAAATCAATTGTCAGGAGAAGGTAGGAGAGCAGGGCTGCGATGAGGCTGATTATTACAATAAAATGAAAGGAAGAGACAGAGCACATAAATATCATATTGCATCAAGGAATCACACAAGAGTTGGGAAAATTGATAACAGGACCAACGTCAAGGCTTTATTTCTGATTATGCATAGTAATGGGAATAAAATTAATACATTAATGGTGCAAATAGAGACAAATGGATGTGATTTGGTGGTGATTGCTGAGATGTGGTTGCAAGGGGACCAGGTCTGGAATATCCAAGGGTACCTAGTGACTCAGAAGGATAGACAGAAAGGAAATGGAAAAGGAGGCAATTAACTTTGATAGGAAGGGAAGAGATCGGTGTGAATTGATTTTAGCTCTGGAGATCAAGACATTGAATCAGTCTGGGTAGAAATAAGAGAGAGTAGGGGAAAGAAGTCCCTGGTACGAGTAAGCCATAGATCTCCTCACAGTAGTTACACAATAATACACAGTGTAAACCAAAAAATATAGGGGGGCCTGTAAGATAGGTAACACAATAATTACATGTGATTTTAAAATGCATATAGGGTAGATTAACCTTTTTTAAATTTATTTGTTTATAGGACATGGGCATAGCTGGCTGGCCAGCATTTATTGCCGATCCCTAGTTGCCCTTGAGAAGGTGGTGGTGAGCTACCTTCTTGAACCGCTGAAGTCCACCTGTTGTGGGTGGACCCGCAATGCCATTAGGGAGGGAATTCCAAGATTTTGACCCAGTAATAAAAAAGGAACAGCAATATACTTCCAAGTCAGGATGGTGAGTGGCTTGGAGGGGAATTTGAAGCTGGTGGTGTTCCCATTTATTTGCTGCCCTAGTCCATCTAGATGGAAGTGGTTGTGGGTTTGGAAGGTGTTGCCTGAGGATCTTTGGTGAATTTCTACAGTGCATCTTGTGGATAGTACACACTGCTGCTACTGAGCGTTCGTGGTGGAGGGAGTGGATGCTCATGGACGTCGGACCAATCAAGTGGGCTGCTTCGTCCTGGATGGTGTCAAGCTTTTTGAGTGTCGTTGGGGCTGCACCCATCCAGGCAAGTGGGGAGTATTCCATCACACTCCTGACTTGTGCCTTGTAGATGGTGGACAGGCTTTGGGGAGTCAGGAGGTGAGTTACTCATCGCAGTATTCCTAGCCTCTCACATTATCTTGTAGCCAATATATTTTTATGGCTAGACCAGTTCAATTTCTGGCCAACAATAACTCCAAAGATGTTAATAATGGAGGATTCTGTAATGTTAACACCATTGAATGTCAAGGTTGGAGTTTCTCTTGTAGACAGCCATTGCCTAGGCCTTATTTGGGTGGTGTGAATGTTTCTTGCCATTTGTCAGTCCAAACAAAGAGACATCAATGAAAGAATAGCTCCTATCTTATGTCCATACAGGTCCCTGACTGATGTACAGCAAATCTCCAGATTTGTTGCACTGGACTAGCAGGATTGACTATGACCCACTCTCTAGACAGTAGAGGTATGGAGACCTGACCCTGACTTTCCAAAGTTACTGACTCACCTTGTCCAAGCCCATTGCCTTATATCAGATGATGCCTTTGTCTTACTGTGTCAAGTTATCCTGGCTGAAACCTGCCCCTTTGACCTGACTGATGACTACTCCCCTTGTACTTTGAGACTTGTCCATTTGGTTGAAACACGTGCTGTGTGTGTTTGCTGCTACTGGCATGTGCTACACGTGTGAGAACATGGGAATCTGTGAGTATCCAAGTAGGTGCAAAATGGTGGCGTGCTAAGAAAATAAGCAAGGAAGCCTCAGATATACCCTGGTTGATTCCACAGGTGGGTGCCTGCCCCTGTGTGCAAATGTCTTAATCACACAACACTGTGCAGAACTGTATTGTAAATGGAGAGAGGGGGAGGCGGATAGAGGATAGCCCTCCACTCCCTCCGCTCTAATCCCAACCTCACCATAAAACCCGCGGACAAGGGAGGGGCAGTCGTAGTATGGCGCACTGACCTCTACATTGCTGAGGCCAGGCGCCAACTCTCTGACACCTCCTCCTACCGCCCCCTGAATCATGACCCCACCCCCGAGCACCAAACCATCATCTCCCAAACCATCCACAACCTCATCACCTCAGGCGACCTCCCACCCACCGCCTCCAACCTCATCGTTCCCCAACCCCGCACCGCCCGCTTCTATCTCCTCCCCAAAATCCACAAACCTGAATGCCCTGGTCGACCCATTGTCTCCGCCTGCTCCTGCCCCACCGAACTCATCTCCACCTACCTAGACTCCATTTTCACCCCCTTGGTCCAGGAACTCCCTACCTACGTCCGTGACACCACCCATGCCCTCCACCTCCTCCAGAACTTCCAATTCCCAGGTCCCCAACACCTCATTTTTACTATGGACGTCCAGTCCCTATATACCTGTATTCCCCATGCTGATGGCCTAAAGGCCCTCCGCTTCTTCCTGTCCC
>JAHRHZ010000040.1:34737455-34750095 GCA_024137785.1 Ginglymostoma cirratum | reverse complement strand
ATAGGAACAGGAAAAGTTGATGTTTTGGGCCTAGACCCTTCAAGGGTCTAGGTCCAAAAGGTCAAGTTTTCCTGCTCCTATGATGCTGCTTGACCTGCTGTGTTCATCCAGCCCCATGCTTGTTAGCTAGGCTGTTTTAGTGAGTTTTAAAATTCAACCATGAGATGAGGGCATTGTTGACTAGACCAGCATTTATTACCCATCCCTAACTGCCCAGGGGCGTAGTCAAGAGTCAACCACATTGCTTTGGGTCTGGAGTCACATATTGCCAGACCAGCTAAGGATGGCAGTTTCCTTCCCTAAAGGACATCAGTGAACCAGATGGATTTTTCCGACTGTTGACATTGGATTTGTGATCATCATTACTCTCTCAATTCCAGATATTTACTGAATTCTAATCCTACCATCTGCCATGGCGGGATTTGAACCTGGGTCCCTAGAACAATACCTGGGTCTCTGGGTTAACAGACCAACAATAATTCCTCTAAGCCATCGTGTTGATGAAGAGATGAATATTGGCCATGCTCTTCTTCAAATAGTGAAAGGGAAACCTTTACCTGCGCCTTAGAGGGCATCATGGGTTTCAAATCTTCTCCGAAAGATAGCCCATAGCAGTTGCAGCACTCTTTCAGAGCTATTCTGGGAATGCCAACCTAGATTTTCTGAAGTGGTATGTCAACAACAGCAACCTTCTGTCTCTGAGGTGTGTCTGCTGCATCCTGAAATACAGCGTGAAATATCAATTTCGCAAGAATTGTATTCCTCCAACATCTTGCTCAGAGGAACAAATGGTTGGAGACGTTTCATCAATGGAAGCTAGATCAGAGGAGATGTCTGATAACGTGGTGGGAAATGTTTTCGATGTGGAAGAGAAAAGAGCGCAGCAAGAACCTCAGAAAGTAGAGCCGACATAAGTGATGTTTTTGTCGCCAGTGGTGGATGGTGAGATATCTAAAAAGCTGGAACAGAGGAATCGAAAACAATGCATGAGGAACTATGGGCTTGGTGGAGCTGGCAGAGAATAACAGTGAAGGAAAGTCTTCAGCCTTTCTGGATAATTTCTTGTGCAACATAAGAGAAAAGACCGGCGTTTATTCAGTTCACTGCTGACCAACCTGGCAGTCACCTGCCGTTGGAATCGTTAAACCCATACTGCGATCAATTTTCATCAACAGATCCACACAGAAATTACTCAAGCAAATCTCATTCACAGAGACTTTAGGGAGATAATAGACACAGAATCCCTTGCTTTTTCTCAGAATGCTATATTTTATATATGCCATAGCCCAGATTATGCCTTGACTGCCTCTCAGAAATCTATTGTGTTTGCATTTTAGTGAATCAGCACTGTCTGCTCTCATCATATGCCCAGGGAATCTGTTTCATAAGTTGACAGCTGCATAATGATTCCTTCGGCTGCCCATGGTGAAGTATTCCTGCTAGACTATTAATCTGTGTGTTAGTATTAATCTGGGGACCTGGGCTCGAACCTCACCATGAATTCCATTTAAAAATAAATCTGGAATTAAGAGTCGAATGATGACCATGAAGCCATTGCAGATTGTCAGGGTAAAACCATTCAGTTCATTAATCAGCTTTTAGAGAAGGAAACTACCATCTTCATTTGGCCTGGTCTATACGTGACTCCAGACCCACAGCATTGCAGTTGACTTAACAGCCCTGTGGGCAATTAAAGATCGGTAATAAATGCTGGCCTAGTTGGAGACATCCATATCCTGTAAATGAATGAAAAGCAAAGGTTGGTTTTTAATTTTTCTCCGGTGAGCCCCTAGGCTAGGGTCTTCATTCACCAAGTCCCAGATGTTCTCAGAGATAACACAGTGTGGAGCTGGAGGAACTCAGCAAGTCAGGCAGCATCAGAGGAGCAGGAAAGTTGATATTTCACGTTGGGACCCTTCTTCAGAAATGGGGAGGGGGAAGGGAGCTTAGAAATAAATAGAGAGAGGAGAGGTGGGGCTGGGGAAGGTAGGTGGGATGGTGATAAGTGAGTGCAGGTAGGCAATGGTTGAGATTGGTCAGTGAGGTGGGAAGGGCGGATAGGTGGGAGAGAAGATGGACAGGCTGTGTCAGGTCAAGAAGGCGAGGATGAGAGGGAGGGTTGGTCATGGGATGAGGCCAGGGGTGGGGAAATTTTGAAACTGGTAAAGTCCACATTGAGACCATTGGATTGTAGGGTTCCAAGGCAGAATATGAGGTGCTGTTCCTCCAGTTCCTGGGTGGCATCATTGTGACACTAGAGGAGGCCCAGGATGGACATGTCGCCCAGGGAGTGGGAGGGGAAGTTGAAGTGGTTCGCGACTGGAAGGTGTTGTTTGTCATGAACTGAATGCAGGTCCTCTACAAAGCGGTCTCCGGGCCTCCGCTTGGTCTCACCGATGTAGAGGAGGCCACATCGGGAGCAGCGGGTGCAGTAGACCACACTAGCTGATGTGCAGGTGAACATCTGTGTGATGTGGAAGGTCTTTTTGGTTCCTTGAATGGAGGTGAGGGGGGAGGTTTGGGGGCAGGTGTAGCACTTCCTGCGGGGCTATTGGGGAGCGTGGAGCAGACAAGGGAGTCGTGAAGAGACCGGTCCCTACGGAAGGCAAATAAGGGTGGGGAGGGAAAAATGTCTTTGGTAGTGGGGTCAGGTTGCAGGTGGCGGAAGTGGCAGAGAATAATACGTTGAATCTGAAAGTTGGTGGGGTGATATGTGAGGACAAGGGGGACTTGGAATTTGTTTTTGTTGTGGGGAGGGGGTGTGAGGACTGAGGTGTGGGAAACGCAAGAGATGCTTTTGAGAGCATTTTCGACCACTGAAGGGGGGAAGCTGTGGTCCTTGAAATACGAGGGCATCTGGGATGTCCAGGAGTGGAACGCCCCATCTTGGGAGCAAACGTGGTGGAAGTGGAGGAATTGTGGAGGAGGCGATCGCAATCTTGAAGGAAGGTGGGTGAGAGGAGGTGTAGTCCAGGTAGCTGTGGGAGTCGGTGGGCTTGTAATAGATATCAGTTTCGAGCAACAACATGGTACCAGTGGCATGCATGTGGAGGGGTCTTTGCACATTTTGGAAACTGTGACGGCGGAGATCCCAAGTGGAGCAAAACCTACTGCAATGATGGAAGTCAATAAAGCATTAAACGAGCAGGGTGTGCCCCTTTCTCGATCTGAAAGTACAGGTCTGTCGAATCACATTGTGTGCAGAGAAGGAAGGATAATTTACAACATACCAAATAACGAATAATGAGAGGGCTAACATGAGCAAAGCTGAAACAGAGAGTCAGTTTAGCTCCAATGGTGCAATCGTTACAAGGCACCAACTCCACACCCACACAGGAGGCTGGGATTCGAACGCCTATCTGCACAGGACGAAGGTTATTAGATTTCCAGCATTCCTAGTGATTTGCTTTTGTATCTAATGATTATAGCTAGGTTTGCAACTGAAATCGCCTGCAGTTTAAATACTGAAAAAAAAGCAGAAATACAGATGCGACAGCAGTTGTCTAAGCGACTGACGATAGGTATTCCTGTGTTGCAGAACTACACATCAATAGTTGTTTGGTAGAACGTCTATCACAGTTCAACAGATCTCTAAACTAAAGCAAATACAGAACGCTGGAGAAATTCAGCAAGTCTGGCAGCATCTGTGGAGGGAAAACCAGTGTTAATGTTTCAAGTCGAATATGGCCCATCGTCATAACTGCTGAGGTAGAATATTAGCACGACATTATCGTTTGTTATCTGTGGGAGCTTGCTGTGTTCAAATTTGCTGCTTGGTCTCCTACCTTACAACAGCAACTGCATTTCGAATGGGTTTTGTTGGCTGCAAACTGTGAGGCCTCCAGTGATTGTGAAAAGTGCTATAAAAATGCTATTCCTTCTTTCTTCTATTGAATTCCCACCATTATTTTTTCAAACAGTGCTTTAAATTTCAGCCTGATTTTCAAATGGCACAACAAGTATGCCACTGTTGGTGGGGCAGATGGCGAAACTCCAGGATGGTGTGTTGCCTCCCTGGTGCCAGGGGTCAAGGATATTCTGAAGGGGGAAGGTGAGCAGCCAGAGGCTGTGGTCCATGTTGGTATTAATGAAACAGACAGACAGAGAGATGAGATCCGGCAAAAGGAGTTCAGGGAATTGGGTAGGAAGTTGAAAAGCTGGACCTCTAGGGTTGTAATCTTGGGATTACACCCTGTGCCCCATGTAGTGAGGCTCGGAAGAGGAAGGTAGTACACTTTAATAGTGGCTTAGGATGGAGGGCTTCAGGTATGTGGATCATCGCAATGTCTTCCGAGGGAGGTGGGACCTGTACAAGAAGGACAGGTTGTGCCTAAACTGAATGAGCACCAATATCCTATCAGGGAGGTTTGCTAGTGTCACTCAGAATGATTTAAACTAGTCTGGCAGGTGGTGGGAACCAGAGCAGCAGGTCAGCAAATGAAATAACTAAGGAGGAGTCAGAGTCTATGGCCAATAAGGCCAAGAGGAAGAACAGACAGGGAGAGGTTGCTGAACATAGCAGGACTGGCAGCGTGGGATGTATTTATGTTAAAGCAAGGTAAATGGCAAAGTAAGGCAAATGAACTTCGAGACTGGATCAATAAATGTATCTATGATGTTGTAGATATTATAGAGACTTGGTTGAGAGAGGACAAGACTGGCTTCTTAATGTTCCAGATTTAGATGTTTCAGGTAAGAAAGAGGTGGGGGAGTTGCAGTACTCATAAGAGAGAATATCATGGATGTACTGAGGAAGACACAATGGAGGGCTCATCCAGCAAGGCCATATGGGTAGAGCTCAGGTATAGGAAGGGGGAAATCACTTTGACCAGATTGTACTACAGGCCTCCCAACAGCCAGCTGGTGATAGCAGAACAGATATGTGTATAGATTATGGAAAAATGTGAAAATAGCAGGCTTATTGTGGCAGGTGATTTTAACTTCCTCTGCATTGACTGGGACTTACTTAGTGCCAGGGGCTTGAAAGAGGGGATTTTGTTAGATGTGTCCAGGATGGTTTTTTGAAACAATATGTAAATGTCCAACTTGGGAAGGGGATATACTAGACCTGGTATTGGGGAATGAACCTAGACAAGTGATCAAAGCTTCAGTGGGGAAGTGTTTCGGGGACAGGGAACATAATTCTGTATGTTTTCAGGTATTTATGGATAAGGATAAAAGTAGTCCTTGAGTAATGGGGGAAGGCTAACTACCACAATGTTCAGCAGGAAATAGCTGCTTCAGCAATGTGTCATGTGAGAATATTTTAAAGATCATTGGATTAGAATTCAGGACCAACATGTTTCTGAGAAAATGAAGGATAAAGATGTCAAGATTCAGGAACCTTGGTTGACAAGAGAAATTCAGACCCTAGTGAAAAAGCAAAAGGAGACATTTGTAAGGTTTAGGAAACTGAGGGCAGACAGAGCCCTCGAGGAATACAAAGATAACAGGAAAGAACTCAAACAAGAAATTAAGCAGGCTAAAAGGGGCAAAGAAATGTCTTTGGCAAACAGGATTAAGGAAAGGCCCAAGGTGCTCATGCAAATGTAAGGATCAAGAGGGTAGCTAGGAAAAGTGTAGCTCCATTCAATGACAGAGGACAGAAATTATGCATGGAGCCAGAGGAAGTGGGTGAGGCCCTGAACAAATGTTTTACATCGGTATTCACAAAGGAGAAGGACAAGATGAATGGTAAGATTAGGAGGGAGGGTATGTTCATATTCGAGGTCATGTCAATACAACAAAGGAGTAGGTATTGGATGTTCTGAAAGCATTAGGTCCCCTGGGCCTGATGCAATCCATCCCAGAATGCTGAGGGAAGCATTGAGGAAATTGTTGGGGCCTTGTACAAAATCTTTGTACCCTTTTTTAGTCAGAAGAGGCTCCAGAGGACTGCAGAATAACCAAAGTTATTCCTTTGTTTAAGAGCAACAGGGATAATCAGTGGTAGGGAAATCATTGGAGAAGATTCATTGGGATAGGATTTGCTAATGTTTGGAAAAATATGAACTTCATAGAATAGAATCCCTACAGTGTGGGAACAGACCTTTTGGCCCAATAAGTCCACACTGACCCTTGGAGCATCACACCCAAACCCCTGTAACCCACACATCGGGCAATTTAGCATGGCCAATCCACCTAGCCTGCACATCTTTGGACTGTGGGAGGAAACTAGAGCAGATGGAAAAAAAAACCCATGCAGCCATGAGGGGAATGTGCAAACTCCACAGAGATAGTTGCCTGAGGCTAGAATTGAACCTGAGTCCCTGGTGCTGTGAGACAGCAGTGCTAACCACTGGGCCACTGGGCCACCATGCCACCTGATATCAAAATGGCTTTTTGCAGAGAAGATCGTGTCTTACAAACTTGATTGCATTTTTGAGAGTGAAACAAAGATGATTGTTGAGTGTAGGATGGCAAATGTTGTCTCCATGGACTTTAGCAAGGCCTTTGACGAGGTCCCTCATGGCAGGCTGATACAAAAGATAACCTCATGTGGGATCCATGATGAGCTGGTAAGGTGGATACAGAACTGGCTTAGTCTTAGAAGACAGAGAGTAGCAGTGGAAAGGTGCTTTTGTAACTGGAGATCTGTGACCACTGGTGTTCCACGGGGATCAGTGCTGCACCCCTGTTGTTTGTAATATTTATAAATGATTTGGAGGAGAATGTAGGCGGCCTGATTATAAGTTTGCAGACAACACAAAGATTGCGGGTGCAGTGAATAGTGAGGAGGATTGTCAGATGATACAGCAGGATATAGATAGGCTGGAGACGTTGACAAAGAAACAGCAGATGGAGTTTAATCTGAACAAATGCTCGTGATGCATTCTGAAAGATCCAATAGAATAAAGAACAAAGAACAATGAAAATTACAGTACAGGAACAGGCCCTTCAGCCCTCCAAGCCTGCACCGACATGCTGTCCATCACAACTAAAACCCCTTACCCTTTCAGGGACAGTATCCCTCTATTCCCATCCTATTCATGTATTTGTCAAGACACCCTTTAAAAATCACTATTGTATCTGCTTCCACTACCTGCCCCGGCAGCGAGTCCCAGGCACCCACCACCCTCTGTGTAAAAAACTTGCTTTGTACATCACCTTTAAACCTTGCTCCTCACACCTTATACCTATGGCCCCTGGTAACTGACTCTTCCACCCTGGGAAAAAGCTTCTGACTGTCGTTTCTGTCCCTGCCCTTCATAATCTTGTAGACCGCAATCAGGTCCCCCGTCAACCTTTATTGTTCCAGTGAGAATAACCCAAGTTTCTCCAACCTCTCCTCAGAGCTAATGCCCTCCATACCAGGCAACATCCTGGTAAATCTTTTCTGCACCCTCTCCAAAGCCACCACATCCTTCTGGTAGGTGACCAAAATTGAACACAATCTTCCAAATGCAGCCTAAGTAAAGTTCTATAAAGCTGCAACATTACCTGCCAATTTTTAAACTCAATGCCCTGGCCGATGAAGGCAAGCATGCCATATGCCTTGTTGACTACCTTCTCCACCTGCGTTGCCACTTTAAGGTTGCCATTTCTGATGAAGGGTTTAGGCCCGAAACGTCAAGTTTTCCTGCTCCTATGATGCTGCTTGACCTGCTGTGTTCATCCAGCCCCATGCTTGTTATCTCTTGCCACTTTAAGGGACCTGTGTACCTGTACACCCAGATCCCTCTGCCTATCAGTACTCTTAAGGGGGTGGGAACCAAAGCAAGGGTGAATTGACTGAAAGGGGACTAGAGAATAAGGCCAGTAAGACTCAGAGGAAGAGCAGGCAGAGTATGGTTGCTGATCAAAGTGGATCTGGTGGACTGAAGTGCATCTGTTTCAATGCAATAAGTGTAATAGGTAAGGCAGATGAAATTTGAGCTTAGATTAGTACTTGGAGCTATGATGTTGTTGCTATTACAGAGACTTGGTTAAGGGAGGGATAGGATTGGCAGCTTAATGTTCCAGGATACAGATGTTTCAGGTGGGATAAAGGGGGATACAAATGGGGGTGGGGGAATTGCACTACCTGTTGAGGAGAATATCACAGCTGTACTGCGGGAGGACACTCGGATGGCTCATACAGCGAGGCAATATGGGTAGATCTCAGGAACAGGAAGGGAACAATCACAATGTTTGGGGTTTACTATAGGCCTCCCAACAGCCAGCGGGAAATAGAAGAACAGATACATAGGCAGATTTTGGCAAGATGTAAAAGTAACAGGGTTGTAGTCATGGGTGATTTTAACTTCCCATATATTGACTGGGACTCACTTTGTGCTTGGGGCTCGGATAGGGCAGATTTGCAAGGAGCATCCAGGAGGGCTTCTTGAAACAGGATGTAGATAGTCCAACTTGGAAAGGGGCCATACTGGACCTAGTACTGGGGAATGAGCCTGGCCAGGTGGTCTACATCTCAGTGGGGGAGCAGCTTGAGAACAGTGATCACAATTCAGTACTCGTTAAGGTACTGATGGACAAAGATAATTGTAATTGTCAGGTGAAGGTGCTAAATTGGGATAAGGCTGATTACAAAAATTTTCAGCAGGATCTGAAGAATATAGATTGGAGGCAGATGTTTGAGGGCAATTCAACATATGGTATGTGGGAGGCTTTCAAGTGTAGGTTGCTGGGAACTCAGGAACGGCACGTTCCTGTAAGGGTGAAGGATAAGTATGGCAAGTTTAGGGAGCCTTGGATATTGGGAGGTATTGTGAGCCTAATCAAAAAGAAAACGGAAGCATTTATCAAGACTAGGAGGCTGGGAACACACGAAGCAAGGGTGGAAAACAAGGAAAGTTGAAAGAAATTTAAGCAAGGAGTCAGGAGGGCTAAAACAGGTCATGAAAAGTCATTGGCCAACAGGATTAAGGAAAATCCCAAGGCTTTTTAAACATATATAAAGAGCAAGAGGGTAGCCAGGCAGAGGGTTGGCCCACTCACACACAGGGAGGGGAACTTATGAGTGGAGCCAGAGGAAATGGGCGAGGTTTAAATGAGTACTTTGCATCAGTATTCACCATAGAGAAGGACTTGGTGGATGATGAGTCTGGGGAAAGGTGTGTAGATAGTTTGGGTCACATTAAGATCAAAAGGGAGGTGATATTGGGGTCGTGAAAAACATTAGGGTAGACAAGTCCCCAGGTCCTGATGGGATATACCCTAGAATACTGAGAGAGACAAGGGAGGAAATTGCTGGGGCCTTGAGGGAAATCTTTGTATCCTCACTGGCTACAGGGGAGGTCCCAGAGTATTGGAGAATTGCTAATGTTGCTCCTTTGTTTCAGAAGGGTGGCAAGGATAATCCAGCTAATTACAGGCCGGTGAGCCTTACGTCAGTGGTAGGGAAATTATTGGAGAGGATTCTTCGAGACAGGATTTACTCCCAGTTGGAAATCAATGGACGTATTAGCAAGAGGCAACATGGTTTTACGAAGAGGTGGTCGTGTCTCACTAACTTGGTTGAGTTATTTGAGGAAGTGATAAAGGTGATCAATGAGGCAGTGGATGCTGTCTACGTGGACTTCAGTAAGGCCTTTGACAAGGTCCCTCATGGTAGGCTGATACAGAAGGTAGAGTCGCATGGGGTCAGAGGTGAGCTTGCAAGATGGATAAAAACTAGCTCGGTCATAGAAGACAGAGGGTAGCAGTGGAAGGGTACGTTTCTGAATAGAGGGCTGTGACTAGTGGTGTTCCTCAGGGATCGGTGTTGGGACCTTTGCTGTTTGTAATATATATAAATAATTTGGAGGAGAATATAACTGGTCTGATTAGTGAGTTTGACGACAAAGGTTGGTGGAATTGCAGATAGTAATAAGGACCGTCAAAGGATAAAGCTTGATACAGATCGGTTGGTGACTTGGGCAATCAGATGGCAGATAGGGTTTAATCCAGAGAAATGTGAGGTAATGAAATTTGGAAGGTCCAATCCAGATGGAAAATATACAGTAAGTGGCAGAACTTTTAAGAGTATGATGCTTAATGCAGGAGGAAAATGTACAGTAAATCACAGAACCCCTGAAAACATCAACATACAGAGGGATCTAAGCGGATCTCAGCGTACAGATCTATAATTCCCTGAAAAGGCAACAGAGAGAATAATGTAGTCAAGAAGGCATATGGCATGCTTGCCTTCAACAGTCAGGGCCAGAGTATAAAAATCAGCAAATCATGTTGCAGCTGTATAGAACTTTAGTTGGGCCATATTTGGAATATTGTGCACAGTTTTGGTTGCCACACAACCAGAAGGACGTGGAAGCTTTGGAGAGGGTGCAGAAACAGTTTACCAAGATGTTGGCTGATTTGGAGAGTAATAGCTATGAGGAGGAATTAGACAAGCTTAGTTTGTTTTCACTTGAACATTGAAGGATGAGGGATGACATGACAGAAGTTTACAAAATTATGAGAGACATGGATAGAATGGATAGTCAGAGTCTTTTGCCCACGCTAGAAACGTCAATTACAAGGAGACATAGGTTTAAGTTAAAAGTTTAAAGGAGAAGTCCAAAGCAAGTTCTAATTCATGATAATTTGTGAAGGAGTAAATAAGGACAAACTGTTACCAATGCCAGGAGAGCAGGTATCCAGAGGAAACAGATTTAAGGTCATTAGCAAAGGAATCAATAAGGACACAAACATTTATTTTTCTGTGCTGCAAGTCAGGAATTGCCTGAAAAGCTGGTGGGAGCAAATTTGACAGTGTTTTTCAAAACGGAATTGGATACATTCTTGAAGGGATAAATTTTCAGTGATATGAGGGTGAAGCAGGGAAACAGGATTAATTGGAAGGTCCTTTCACGGATACAATGGGCCAAATGACTTTTGTTTTCTGAGCTATATCAGTCTGTAGCTCTTCCTTAATCTTATTCAATTTATTGGATTCCATTTTAAACTCACCACTTCCAGACTACAGGTTACTATTGTCGCACCATAAACAGTTAGCTTTAATACAGATCCACTGCACACTGTGTGGTACCTGCACCCTATCTGGCAACGTTGGCACACTTGGAGTGACCCCTTTGATGGTTAGTCTGTGCAATTGTCATTATACTTGCCATTTGGTCCACCCAACACCAGGTGGCAGCCCTGTACCTCCAAGGCATTTCTCCCAAAACTATTGAACCAGGTAATGCAGGTTAAGTATCAGAGATAAAAGGTACTGCAGATGCTGGAGAATCCGAGATAACAAGCGTGGGGCTGGATGAACACAGCAGGTCAAGCAGCATCGTAGGAGCAGGAAAACTTGACGTTTCAGGCCTAAACCCTTCATCAGAAATGGGGGAGGGGAAGAGGGTTCTGAAATCCCCGCCTCTTCGACTTGTCTGCCTCCTCTCCACCTATCCTCTCCTCTATCCATCCTCTATCCGCCTCCCCCTCTTTCCCTATTTATTTCAGAACCCTCTTCCCCTCCCCCATTTCTGATGAAGGGTTTAGGCCCGAAACGTCAAGTTTTCCTGCTCCTATGATGCTGCTTGACCTGCTGTGTTCATCCAGCCCCATGCTTGTTATCTCTTAATGCAGGTTAAGTATATGGTCACATATTTCAAACCCCTTATACCTTTCAGCTGATTGTACGAGTTGCCATATTTGGTTAATTCATCTTAATTCACTTTACAATTAAATCTAGTTCATCTAATATTCTTGCTACTTCTTCCACATGTATAGACTTCTCTACTTCTTGGTGTCCATCCTGTACCTTAATGCTCAGTGCACTCGCCCATCCACCACCTTGGTCTATCCTTACACAGATTGTCCCTGTTTATCCCTCTGGCTGTATCCTTCCTGTTATTCCCTCCTGTGTTAGAGATGAGCTGCAACCTCCCTAGGTTAAAATGGCTGAAGGACACCACCACATGTTCCTCATCGTCAACAACATCAACTTGTCTTACATAACAAGGTGTGGGGCTGGATGAACACAGCAGGCCAAGCAGCACCATAGGAGCAGGAAAACTTGATGTTTCGGGCCTAGACCCTTCATCAGAAATGGGGGAGGGGAAGAGGGTTCTGAAATAAATAGGGAAAGAGGGGGAGGCGGATAGAGGATGGATAGAGGAGAGGATAGGTGGAGAGGAGGCAGACAAGTCGAAGAGGCGGGGATGGAGCCAGTAAAGGTGAGTGTAGGTAGGGGGGTAGGGAGGAGATAGGTCAGTCCAGGGAGGACAGACAGGTCAAGGGGGCGGGATGATGTTAGTAGATGGGGGTGTGTCTTGAGGTGAGAGGAAAAACAGGTTAGGGAGGTGGAGATGAGCTGGGCTGGTTTTGGGATGCGGTTGGGGGAGGGGAGATTTTGAAGCTTGTGAAATCCACATTGATGCCATTGGGCTGCGGGGTTCCCAGGCTGATTATGATTTGCTGTTCCTGCAGCCTTCGGGTGGCATCACTGTGGCATTGCAGGAGGCCCAGGATGGATATGTCATCTGAGGAATGGGAGGGGGAGTTGAAATGGTTCGCGACTGGGAGGTGCAGTTGTTTGTTGCGAACTGAGCGCAGGTGTTCTGCAAAGCGGTCCCCAAGCCTCTGCTTGGTTTCCCTGATGTAGAGGAAGCCACAACGGGTACAGCGGATGCAGTATACCACATTGGCAGATGTGCAGGTGAACATCTGCCTGATGTGGAAAGTCTTCTTGGGGCCTGGGATTGGGGTGAGG
>JAHRHZ010000040.1:34721145-34732455 GCA_024137785.1 Ginglymostoma cirratum | reverse complement strand
GGGGGGGAAGTTGCGGTCCTTGAAGAATGAGGACATTTGAGATGTGCGGGATTGGAATGTCTCATCCTGGGAGCAGATGCGGCGGAGGCGAAGGAATTGGGAATAGGGGATGGCATTTTTGCAGGAGGGTGGGTGGGAGGAGGTGTATTCCAGGTAGCTGTGGGAGTCAGTGGGCTTGAAATGGACATCTGTCTCTAGGTGGTTGCCCGAGATGGAGACAGAGAGGTCCAGGAAGGAGAGAGAAGTGTTGGAGATGGTCCAGGTGAACTTCAGGTTGGGGTGGAAGATGTTGGCGAAGTGGATGAACTGTTCAAGCTCCTGGTGGGAGCACGAGGCGGCGCCGATGCAGTCATCAATGTAACGGAGGAAGAGGTGGGGTTTCGGGCCAGTGTAGGTACGGAAGAGGGATTGTTCCACGTAACCTACAAAGAGGCACGCATAGCTCGGGCCCATGCGGGTACCCATGGCCACCCCCTTTGTCTGTAGGAAGTGGGAGGAATTGAAAGTAAAGTTGTTGAGGGTGAGGATGAGTTCGGCTCAGTGGATGAGGGTGTCAGTGGAGGGGGATTGGTCAGTTCTGCGGGACAGGAAGAAGCGGAGGACCTTTAGGCCATCAGCATGGGGAATACAGGTGTATAGGGACTGGACGTCCATAGTAAAAATGAGGTGTTGGGGACCGGGGAATTGGAAGTTCTGGAGGAGGTGGAGGGCTTGGGTGGTGTCACGGACGTAGGTAGGGAGTTCCTGTACCAAGGGGGTGAAAATGGAGTCTAGGTAGGTGGAGATGAGTTCGGTGGGGCAGGAGCAGGCGGAGACAATGGGTCGACCAGGGCATTCAGGTTTGTGGATTTTGGGGAGGAGATAGAAGCGGGCGGTGCGGGGTTGGGGAACTTGTCTTACATAGTGCCTTTAATATAGATGGGGAGATGGTGGTGCAGAGGTAAGGTCACTGGATTAATAACCAGGGGCTCAGGCTAATGACCTGTTTGCGAGGGTGGTGGAAGCAGAGTTGATCTGTGATTTCATTAGGGAACTGGATCGTCACTTGAGGGCAGTAGACTTGCAGGACTAAATGAGATACAGCTGGGAATGGAGCAGACCGGATTGCTTTACAGAGAACTAGCACTGACCCAATGAGCCACATTACCTCCTTCTGTGGCATAACTTTGATCCTATAACTCTACCTGCAATCATCAATGAACACAAAAGATGAGTTGAATGAGATGATGTTTACTGTGAAATCTTTCTTCCAATCCCCTCTCCCCTTACCATTTATACTCCTTCACCAGGCCAGGCTTTGCAATATTCCCTCAGTACGTCACTATTGTCTGAGCCTGGGATCCTGCACCTATGTTTGTTGGAGTGGAGGTTGAACTGAAAACCTTTTTATTTAGAGTCAACAGTGCTACCAACTGAACTAAGCAATCTAAACCTGAGAATTTTGACCCCTTCTCTTCCTGCATCCACACCATTTCTTCTGCTGTTGTCGAGGATCCATTTATTGTCTCCTCCTGTTTCTCATCAATGTTCCAGTCCTTGGCGAAATCATCGGAAATACTGTTTGCCTTCACATGAACACTGCCAATGCTCAGCGCTAACTCACTGCCAGTTCTCCTGAATCTTCCACTCCTATTGATTTAACAGTCTGCTATTATCTGACATCCAACACTAGACTAAAAACTCCCATTCAATATTTGGAAGGCTGAAGACATTGGTTTTGTGTCTTCACTCCCTGACAGCTGACTCCCTGTTCCCTGGTAACTATCCATAGTATTTACCCATTCTCCTGGGATCAAATTTCCCCAGCATCTCACAGACAGCCTAGCTCCATATCCATAATATCATAGGGCTACTGGATCCTCCCTCTTCCATTCTAATTCTTTAACATCATTAACCCTAGCTTTGGGCAGACTGCACAAACTTAGTACCTTCTGCTCATAGCCTATCCCTTGGACTATACTGTCGCTTATCGCTAGCATGTTTATTTTCACTCCTCTCCTCTACCACACCCACTAAATGTCCCTGAGTTCCGTGCTGGTCAGCTTTACCTGGCAGACCCTTCCCTCAACCATACAGGTTTCAAGAACCTTGTACCTGCTGGATCAGGTCAGAAACTAAGGCTCTTCTTCCACTGCATCAGGAATTCCTTTACCATAGGAATTGCAGTAACTCTTCCTGTCTCTGACTATTTGCCTGGCCTGTATTCTAACTTAGCATGACTGGCAGCAGAGAGGAACATGGTTAGCACTGCTGCACCAGGAGCCCCGGGTCCGATTCCAGTCTTGGGTGATGGTGAGGAGTTAGCGCATTCTGCGTGGGTTTGCTCCAGGTGCTCTGGTTCCCTCCCACATTCCAAAGATGTGCTGGTTAGATAGACTGGCCATGTTAAATTGCCTCATAGTGTCCAGGGACAAGCCGGATAGGTGGATTAGCCATGGCAAATGCGATACGGGGATACGGTTCTTGGAGGGATGATCTTCGGAGGGTCCATGCAGACTCAATGGGCTGAATGGTGTCTTTCACCCTGTAGGGATTCTATGACTGCCTCCTGGACCAGAGAGATGGTAACCTGCAAAGTTGACCCCTTGGATTCTAGCTCAATAAATCCGAGCTGAAGTTGCAATTTCCTGGCTAAGGAGTGGGGACACTAACACTGCACCATAAGAACTCTAATATAGCTACTTTGACTTGGCTAGAATCTACATGGCAAGTGTGGATGGATTAGATAATGATTTCACATCTGGAATTCATTCCTAATGAAGTAATAGCAGCACATTTGAAAAATCATAATATTGAAGGGGAAAACATGCTTGACAAATTTATTGGAGCTCTTTGAGGATGTAACATCAGGATTGATGAAGGACTCGGGGCAACCAGGGAATGGGCAATAAATGCTGGCCAAGCAGAGACACCCACATCCCATGAGTGAATATAGAAAAAAACTGCTCATGTGATTGTCCATGATTAAAATGATCTCCAAATGCTGCACATGTGATGGACCTTCTGCACTGCCATCCTCGACTAACCACTTTTATTGATTTAGTTGACTAAGTATTCAATCAACTTTGCTTATTGGCTTTATTCATTTAATTGGTGGATTAAATTAAATATTTACCAGTGGCAGAAATGCTCCTAATATTGGATGCAAAAAGTGGCACTTCCTTTCACATCTGCACCAAATTCCCTCTTGCACCAAACTCTCAACTGTTATACTCACTTTCGCAAGCTCCCTGCGCTGACCAAGCATCAGCAGAAGCTATTGCGCTCTCCAGCACTGCCATCTCTCAGACACCGGGAAGTGATTGTGATTGCGTCTTCAAGTTTGTGGTGTGTGTCAGCGGAAGGTTGATGGAAAATTTGATGGTGCTGATGTTAGCTACTGCCCAGAGTCTAAGGAAATAAACAGTGCTGAATGAGGTTTGTTGACTGCTCCCTCCCACTCCTCTCTGGTATGTGGCTTTTTCATTTGGGAAACTGGACCGTTGATGGCTGTACGTCATGTTGCCCGAGCTCTGATATTCTCTCTCTAATTCAATCTTTATGACACATTCTTGACCCTATCTCAGTGATCAAGCTTTATGTCAGCTCTCCAAATATCAGAAATAAGTCACTGGCAAATTAGATTGGATAACTGTTTCCGTGCAATATCTTAAGAAGTTTGACTTTATAATGGTGCAAAAGAAATACAAAATGCTGGTGCGTTTAGCTATTCCATGTTGCAACCAGGTTTCGTCCTTGCTTGCCCCTTAGTCAATTGTCATCAGCTTTCACAATATGCCTTTGCCCACTTTACGTCCTTCCTTTATCAGCACCGTCACATCTTACCTTGCACTGGATCAAATGTCCTCTCAGCATATGCCTGATACTTTTCAGCACATGATCTATATAATAGAATTACAGAACCCCAACGTTGTAAAAGCAGACCATTTGGTCCATACTGACCCTCTGAAGAGCAACCCTGTAACCCTGCATATCCCATGGCCAATCCACCTCCCCTGCACATCTTTGGACTGTGGGAGGAAACCAGAGCACCCAGAGGAAACCCATACAGACACAGGGAGAATCTGCAAACTCCACACAGACAGTCACACAAGGGTGGAATTGAACTCAGGTCCCTTGTGCTGTAGGGCAACTATGCTAACTACTGAGCCACTGTGTCATGTGTTACTATATGCAACATATGGGAGAGTAACCATAATCTTACCAGACAAGACCAAAAGGCTGCCCTCTCATTAATGGGAGCTGATTGGTGGTGGTTTAGCCTGAGGGTCACCATGCTTCAAGAGAGGGGGGAGGTTGAGAAGGAGAGTCCTTCACGGTAACTTCAGCCAGTGTGGAAATTGAGCCAATGCTGCTGGCGTCACTTCTGCATTGCAACCCAGCCATCCAGCCAACTGACCTAATTGATCCCCTACAGCATGCATAATATATGTGAATCAGCCCGTATAAACAGAAATAAAGCAATGCTTATTTAGATAAATTCCTGGGACAGACCATACAGAGACTCAGTTTGATCCCTTGCCCACCAATAGTGCAGTATTCCCTCGGCACTGCACTCCTGCGCCAACCAAA
Source organism: Ginglymostoma cirratum (assembly GCA_024137785.1). Lineage (NCBI taxonomy): Eukaryota > Metazoa > Chordata > Chondrichthyes > Orectolobiformes > Ginglymostomatidae > Ginglymostoma > Ginglymostoma cirratum. Next base: position 34,727,883 of record JAHRHZ010000040.1, on the reverse strand, counting down.
TTAGATGCTAGTGTGTCTGGAATGGACTGAATTTACCGTGCCTCTAGCATTCTGCTTGAACCGATCATAAAAAACATTGAGCATACCAGAGTTGGATTTTTTTTGTGTCATTTACCCAGCCTGGCCTACACATGACTCTAACTCTTTTCTACATGGTTGAACCTTAAAGCCTGAAGTACATCTAGTGTAGGTTTGAAGCTATTTACAGTCAGAGAAACTGAATGGAAGTGCTCATAAGGAAAGAAGCGATACTGAAAAGGGGAAGGGAGAAACATAAACATAGCAACATAGAAAATAGGAGCTGGAGTACGTCCCATTTGGCGCTTCAAGGCTGCTCCTCCGTTCAATATGAACATGGCCCGATCATCCAACTCAGTCCCCTGTTCTCACTTTCTCCCTATACCTTTTTCCCCTTTAGCCCTAAAAAGGCCCAAACTAACCACATGGACAACCGTTGTCTGTGGCAAGGCCTACACGACATAACGGGATGCAAAATGAAGCAGAACTAAATAACAGACAAGGAAACATCCTTCCCTGATGCGTGCAGAATCTTTTACACTCGGATTGAGCAGAATGCCAGTGGCGTGGTGTCACCTGCTCCGACAGCCCCGGATGCATCTGTTCCCTCCACCATGGCTGCACACCTCAGATTGGTCTTCCTGACAGTAAACCCAAGGAAAGCGACTGGCCCAGAATGAGTCTCCAGACCATGCACTCAGATCCTGTGCGGACCATCTGGCAGATGTGTTTGCTGACATCTTTAGCCTCTCACTGTTACAATCTGAAGCCCCCAGCTGCTTCATGAAGACCACCATCATCCCAGTGCCGGAGGAAACACACACAACATGCCTCAATGACTACTGCCCAGTGGCTCTGACATCCAAAACCGTGAAGCGCTTCAAGATGTTAGTCATGGCCCACATCAACTCTAGCCTCCCAAACTGCCTCAATCCCTTGCAATTTGCCTACCAGCACAATGGGTCCACAGCAGATGCCATTTCCCTGGTCCTGCACTCATCCCTGGATAAAAGGATACCTACATCAGGCTCCTATTTATTGACCACGTCTCCACTTTCAACATGATAATCCCTACCAGACTGATCTCAAAACTTTGAGACCTAGGTCTCAGCTTGGCCCTCTGCAAATGGATCCACAGCTTCCTGATCCACAGACTGCAATCACAAGGTAACAGCACCACCTCCACAAAATTCCTTAACACTGGCACCCCACAAAGATGCATATTCAGCCCCCTACAATGCTCCCTGTACACTCACGAATGTGTAGCCAAGTTTTGTATGAATGCCATCTACAAATTTGCTGACAACACCACTGTGCTAGGACAGATACCAAACAATGAGTCAGAATACAGGAAGGAGGTAGTGTGTTTGGTGTCACCGTGCAATGATAACAACCCTTTTTCTCAATGCTGGCAAAACAAAAGAACCGATCATTGACTTCTGGAAGGAAGGAGGAGAACACGCCCCGCCCCCCATCTACATCAGTGGAGCTGAGGTGGAGAGGGTTGAGAGTGTCAGGTTCCTAGGAGTGACGATAACCAACAATCTGTCCTGGACTTCCCACGTAGATGGAACAGTCAAGAAGGCACAACAATGCCTCTCCTTCCACAGCTGGCTTAGGAAATTTAGCTTGTCCATAAGGATCCTCACCAACTTTTGCAGATGCACCATAGAAAGCATTCCCATCTGGGTGCATAATGGCTGGTCCCCTTTATTCATTAACGGGATGAAGATGTCGCTGAATAAGCAACTTTTATTGGCCATCCCTAATTGCCCAGAGGGCAGGTCAGAGTCAACCACATTGCTGTGGGTCTGGAGTCACATTGTAGGCCAGGTAAGAATAGCAGTTTCCTTCCCTAAAGGACATTAGTAAACTTAATGGGTTTTTCCTGACAATCGACACAGGGTCATCATTAGATTCTTAATTTCAGATATTGTATTAAATTCAAATTCTACCATCTGCCATGGTGGGATTCAAACCCGGGTCCCCAGAATGTTATCTGGGTCTCTGGATTAACAGTGCAGCAATAATACCACTAGGCCATCGCCTCCCCTTTCCGACTGGTACAGCAACAGCTGTGCCCAGGACTGTAAGAAACTGCAGAAGGTTGTGTACACAGCCCAGACCATCACAAAAGCAAACCTTCCATCTATGGACTCCATTTACACTTCTCGTTACCACGGAAAGGCAACCACCGTAATCAAAGACCTTTCCCACCCTGGTAATACTCCCTTCCAACCTCTTTTATCAGGCAGGAAATACAGAAGCTTGAACACATATACCAACAGGTTGAAGAACAGCTTCCTCCCTGCTACCATTAGAATGCTACGTGGACCTCTCTAACTTCAAATCTAAGATTGATTTTGCTTTTGTGCACCTCCTGTGTGGCTGTAACCTGGTATGCCTCGCTCTAAGCACTCGATGATCTGTATGCCCTTGTTTGTTATGGTCTGTCTGTACTGCTCACAAGACAAAACTTTTCACTGTATTTAAGTACATGTGACAACGATAAATCAAATTAAATTAACTACTTCTTGAAAGCGTTCAATATTTTGGCCTCAGCCATGACTTGTGGCAAAGAAGTCCACAGGCTCATTACTCTCTGGTTGAAGAAATTTCTTCCAATCTCAGTCCTAAATAGCCTACCCCATTATCCTTAGACTGTGGGCCCTAGTTCTGGGCTCTTCAGTCATCAGGTACATCTTTCTTGTGTTTCCTCTGTCTAGCCTTGTTGGAATGTTTTAGGTTTATATGGGACCACCCTCACATGACTAAACTCCAATAAGTCCTGACTGACCTAGATTCTCTTCTTCCAGGGTCTAAGAACAAACATCTCGCATGACATTCCAAAGTGTCTTACAGCCAAGGAAATTCTTTACAAAGGGTAACTGTTCACGATTAGGTAGTCAGTTTTAGCGAGGTGTTGTTTGGGGCATGGTTATTGGCAAGTGGTCAGGGAATGCAGAGCTTGGGTTTAATTTGTGAGAGATTAGTAATCATCAGACCACACTGGAAAAACAGTGGCTGATAATTGAAGATTTTTTTTCTCTCTGGCCGTTGTAAAAGCTATGAAGACAATCGATCAGTGTAATTACCCGAGAGAGTGAGTTGAGTATGCATCCGTTGAGTATTTAAGGGACTTATTTGCAATCAGCAAAGTGCAGTTTGCCAACCTGCTGGCTAAAATTTGCACACAGTCAAACAACACGAAGCAGGCACAGCTACTGGCACAAGTAACAGGGGCTAAATTTCACTGCCAATAATAAAGAGAGCTGAATCAAACTTAATTAAATGAGAGTCCCTCATCACAAGCAGACGAGGGACCTCACCTCCAGAGGTGCTCAGCTTTAATCCTGGGAATTGTCTGATCCCAACTGGCAGGGGTGGGGAAACAAAGGACCAGAAAAGACGTAGACCATAGAACAGTACAGCGCAGCAACAGATCCTTCGGCCTACCATGTGTGTGCTGACCATAATGCCATAAACTAATCCCATTTACATGCACATGGTCCACATCCCTCTATTTCCTGCCTGTGATTGGCTAAATGCTTCTCAACTTTGCCATTGTATCTGCTTCTACTACCTCTCCTAGCAGTACATTTCAGGGACCTACCACCTTGCACATCTCCTTTAAACTTTTTCCCTCTCACATTAAAGCTATGCCCACCAGTATTCAATTTTTCCGATCTGAGAAAAAGACTCTGACTATCCAACCTGCCCAAGCCTCTCATAATTTTATAAACTTCAATCAAATTAACTCCAGCTTCCAATGGTCCAGTGAAAACAATCCAAGTTTGCCCAACCTCTCCTTGTAGCTTATACACTCCAATCCAGGCAGCATCCTGGCAATCCTCTTTTGCACCCTTCCTAAAGCCTCTACATCCTTCCTATAATATGGTGACCAGAACGGCATCACCTCACACTTGTCTGCATTCAACTCCATCTGCCACTTCTCCAGCCAACTTTCCAACTGATCCATATCCTGCTGTATCCTGTGCCAACCTTCCTCACTTTCCACAGCTCCACAAATTTTTGTGTCGTCTGCCAATTTAGTAATCAGACCACCTATATTTTCCACCAAATCATTTCTACAAAACCACAGAGGTCCTTGTAGAACACCACTGGTCATAGAAGTCCAGTTGGAAAAACACTGTTTCACAGCTTTCCACAGTCCACTATGACCAAGCCGGTTTTGTATCCGATTTACCAACTCACCGTGGACCCATGTAACTTAATCCTCTGGACCAGTTTACTGTGAGGGACCTTTTCAAATGCTTTAGTAAAGTCAATGCAGACAACATCTACTGCCCTAGAGATAAAAGGTACTGCAGATGCTGGAGAATCCGAGACAACAAGCATGGGGCTGGATGAACGCAGCAGGTCAAGCAGCATCATAGGAGCAGGAAAACTTGACGTTTCGGGCCTAAACCCTTCATCAGAAATGGGGGAAGGGAAAAGGGTTCTGAAATAAATAGGGAGAGAGGGGGAGGCAGATAGAGGATGGATAGAGGAGAGGATAGGTGGAGAGGAGGCAGACAATTCTACTGCCCTATCCTCATCAAATGTCATTGTCACTTCCGTAATAAACTCAATCAAATTTGTGAGAGACAACCGCACCCAGATAAAGCTATGCTAATTGCCCCAAAAAAGTCCATCTTTTTGAACTGTGAGTAAATCTTAAGAATCTTCAATAATTTCCCTACCAACGATTAAAGGTTTACCAGCCTTTAATTTCAGGATTATCCTTGTTGATCTTCTTAAACAAAAGAATGACATCAATCACTCTCAAGGCTTCTGGGACTTGTGGCTAAAGGATCGAAGACCCCATTCCCACAACATGCAAAACTAGCGTAGTTTACAAATAATTTTGTCATGGCCCCAGCAATCTCCTTCCTTGCTTCCCTCAGTATCCTGGGATACATCCCATCAGCCACTGGGGACTTATCCACCTTAATGTTTTTAAAGAAACCCAACATCTCCATTTCTTTTATTGACAGACTCCTCCCGAATCTTACCATCACCCTTGTCTTTCTTGATAAAAACTGATGCAAAGTATTGATTAAGTATCTCACCCACTTCCTCTGGCGCCATGCATAAATTCTCCCCTTTGTCCTCAGGTGGACACACCCTTTCCCTAGCTACTCTCTTGCTCCTAATTTATGTACAAAATGCCTTGGGGTTTTCCTTAATCCTAGCTTCCAAAGACATTTCCTGGTTCCTCTGAGCCCTCCTAATTTGTTGTTTAAGTTCTTTCCTGCTTCCTTTATATTTCCTTTAGGGCCATGTCTGATTTCAACTTCCTAAACCTTACATTCACTTCCTTTTTTACTTTTTAATCAACTTTTAATCTGTCCAGGGTTCCCAAATCTTGCTATTTTTATCTTTCATCCTCACAGGAACATTTTGGTCCTGCGCTCTGATCAATTGGCCTTTAAAAAGCTCCCACATGTCAGATGTGGATTTACTCTGAAAAGGGTGTCCCAACTAATTTCTCCAGTTCCTGACCACTACTGTTGTAGTTAGCCTTCCTCCAATTTGATACTCTCATCGTTATCGATAACTATCTTAAAACTTACAGAATTGTGATCGCTGTTCCCAAAATGCTCCCGCACTGAAAATTCAATCACCTGGCCAGATTCACTTCCAAGTAACAGGTATAATATGGCCCCTTCCCCAGTTGGACATATTGTTTCAAGAAATCCTCCTGGATCGAGATTGATGGTTGTGATCACACAGGGACAGTTTACATTTATATGATACCTTAGGAGCAAATCATAGGAGCAAAGGGGAACAAAAGTTTGATAGCAATACATATAAGGAAATATTTAGACATGTGACCCAAAGCTTAGTCAAGGAGGTGAGTCTTAAAGAGTCACTAAAAACGGGAAAGGGAGTAGGGGAAAGTTTTGTGTTGTATCATAGTGTTTTTTCACTATGTTCCTCTCTTTCCCTGGCTGTGGGTGTACTCCACAATAAACACTCACAAGGATCAAAGACCCCATTCCCACAACATGCAAAACTAGCGTAGTTTACAAAATACCGTGTAATGACTGCCACAAACACTACATCGAACAGACAGGAAGGAAACCAGCCATCAGAATACGCAAACATCAACTAGCGGCAAAATAACACAACAAACTTTCCTTAATATCAGTACAGTCAGACAACGAAGAACGTCAGTTTAACTGGAACAACGTAACTATAGTAGAGATAGTAAGAACTGCCGATGCTGGAGTCTGAGATAACACAGAGTGGAGCTGGATGAACACAGCAGGCCAAGCTGCATCAGAGGAGCAGGAAAGCTGATGTTTCAGGTAGGGACCCTTACCAAACATAGACCAGTACGGGAATTCCTAGAGGCATGGTTCTCAACATATAAAGCAATCAACAAACATATAGAATTGGGCCCCATATACAAGCCCATACAGAACAGAACCAGAAATGATACAACTCACCGAAACAGACTGGACAGTATAAATTCCAAGTGAAGTAGAACAACATTGCTTCATTGGAGGCCTCACTGATGATATTACCTAGCATGGTGACAAAATGTCTGAATGAAAACAAGCCAGATCGGTGAGGAAGAGTTAAAAGGTACTGCAGATGCTGGAGAATCCGAGATAACAAGGTGTGGAGCTGGATGAACACAGCAGGCCAAGCAGCATCCTAGGAGCAGGAAAGCTTGACGTTTCGGGCCTAGACCCTTCATCAGAAAGGTTT
>JAHRHZ010000040.1:34701847-34720745 GCA_024137785.1 Ginglymostoma cirratum | reverse complement strand
AAACCTTTCTGATGAAGGGTCTAGGCCCGAAACGTCAAGCTTTCCTGCTCCTAGGATGCTGCTTGGCCTGCTGTGTTCATCCAGCTCCACACCTTGTTATCTTAGATTGGTGAGGAAGTCAACAACACAAGCTACAGATCTTTGCTAAAACCTTAAATGTACATTAATGACGTGGGTGAGCAAAATGAAGTATTCTAGCCAGGTTTGTGGATGACACAAAAAATATGTTTGGATACAGTGGTGAGGATGATTCAAAGAGGCTACAAATGGATATAGGCAGGTTAGTTGAGTGGGCAAAAATCTGGTAGTTGGAATCTAATGTGGGGAAATATGAGGTTATTCAGTTTTACATAGAAAATTAGAGGAACTGAAAATTATTTAAATGGAGACAGGCTGCAGAATGCTGCAACACAGTGGAATTTGGGAGTCCTCATGCATGAATTGCAAAAAGCTAGCATACAAGTTTAGCGGGTAATAGAGAAGGCAAACAGAATGTTGGCCTTTATTTCAAAGGGAATGGAGTCTAAAAATAGGGAATCTTTGCTGAAACTAAGCAAGGCACTAGTCAGACTACAGCTGGAATACTGTGAGCAGTTTTGGTCCCCTTATGTAGGGACAGATAGATTGGCATTAGAGGCAGTCTGAAGAAGAGTCAACTGACTGATCCTGTGTACAGAGGGACAGTCTTTTAAGGAGAAGTTGAGTGGTTTCGGCCTGTACTCACCGAGGCTTAAGAGAATAAGAGGTGGCCTTATTACATCATACAAGATTCTTAGAGGTGTTAACAGATTTGATGCAAAAAGAAGTTGTTTCTCCCTGTGAGAGAGTCAAGGGTCAGTGGGCATAACCTCAGAATGAGGAGACACCCATTTAAGCCAGAAATAAGGAGGAATTTCTTCTCTCAGAAGATAGCGATTCTTTCAAATACATTACTGCAGAGGGCTTTCGAGACTGGGCCATTGAGTATATTCCAGGCTGAGAAAGAGAGATTTTTAATCTCCGAGGAAATCGAGGGTTATGGGGCAAAGGCAGGAAAGAGGAGTTGAGGATGATCAGATCAGCCATGATCTCATTGAATGGTGCTGAAGACGTGATGGGCTGAAAGGCCTACTTCTGCCTACTGCATCTTACAGTCTTATTTTCTCACCCAATTTTCCATTTTGCAGCTCAAGGACTATGCAAACTGACCTCTTTGGTGCCTGTCTTGTAGAATTGCAAGGCAGGAAATGTGAAAGTATTCTCCCTTGTCAAGGCTTTGTGACATTCATACTGCTGGGTGCTATATTTAAACCAGAGCTCCACAGCATTTCAGGGACTGCAAGCCGGGAAATGAGCCTTTCTAGAAAGGCCCCAGGATAAGGAGCTGGTCATTTCAGGTTGAGTTAAATTGGCTTCACTCAGATGGCTGTGAATCTTTTGAACTAGAGTGTTGTGGATACTACTTTTGTTCTGTTTATTTAAGACTGAGATAAACATGGTCTTTGTCAGGGAATCAAGGGGTAGGGGAGAGTAGTTGGGAAAGTAGAATAGAGTGACGATTAGCCATGATCATATTTAACGGCAGTCTGCTTCTGCTACTATGGATTGTATTATCCTCCTGCCTTGCCCAATTCACCTCTTCAGGATCCTGATCGGATGCAATGCTGGTTTTTATTTTTCTCAAGGGTGAATCCCTAAATGACTTTAAAAAGCAGAGGAGCACACTTAAGAGAGAAATCAGAAGAACAAAAAAAGGGTATGAGATGGATCTGGCAGATAAGGTTAAAGATAGTCCCAACTCAGACATTGTGGGAGGCTGGGGAAGAAATTGCAGAGGCCCTTGCAGAGATTTTTGCCTCACCTTTAGCCACTGGTGAAGTTCTGGAAGACTACAGGGTGGCTAATGTTGTTCCATTGTTTAAGAAAGGGAGCAAAGAGAATCCAGGGCACTACAGGCCAGTGATCTTAACATCAGTGGTAGGTAAGTTATTGGAGAGGATACTCAGGAACAGGATCAACCAACATTTGGATAGTCATAGTTTGATTAGAGATAGTCAGTATGGATTTGTGTGTAGCAAGTCATGTCTGACAAATCTTTAGGGTTTTTCAAAGAGATACCCAACAGGATAGATGAGGGTAGGGCAGTGGATGTTGTCTACATGGATTTTAGTGAGGTCCTACACGGCAGGCCAGATGTGAAGGTTAGTTTGCATGGGACTATGGGATCCAAAGAGCTAGCTAATTGTATTCAAAATTGGCTCAACGGTAGGAAGCAGAAGGTGGCAGCTAAAGGTTGTTTCTCAGACTGGAGGCCTGTGACTGGTGATGTGCCACAGGGATCTATGCTCGGTCCTTTGCTATTCATTATTTACATAAATGACCTGCATGTGAATGTTCAAGGCATGATTAGTAAATTTGTGGATGATACAAAATTAGGAGGTATCGTTGATAGTGAGGAAGGTTATCAAATATTACAGAGGGATCTTGATCAGAAGGGGAAGTGGGCTGAGGATTGGCAAATTCAATTCAATACAGATAAGTGTGAGGTGTTGCATTTTGGAAAGTCAAACCAAAGTAGGACTTATACAGTAAATGGTAAGGTCCTGAGGAGCGTTGTGGAACAGAGTGACCTAGGAGTACAAGTACATAGTTCATTGAAAGCGGCATCACAGGTGGACAGGGTGGTGAAGAAGGCATTTAGCGCGCTGGCCTTCATCGGTCAAGGCATTGAATATAAGAGTTGGGAAGTTACATTACAGTTGTACAAGTCATTGGTGAGGCCGCACTTGGAGTAATGTGTACAGTTTTGGTCACACTGTTATAGGAAAGACATAGTTAAACTGGAAAGTGTGCAAAGAAGATTCATGAGGATGTTGCCAGGACTATAGGGAGAGGTTGGTCAGGATTGGACATTATTCCTTGGAATGTAGAATGAGGGGTGACTTTACTGAGGTATATAAAATTATGAGGGGCATAGATAGGATGAATGCATTCTGTCTTTTTGCCAGGGATGGGGAATTGAAATCTAGTGAGCATAGGTGTAAGGTGAGAGGGGAAAGATTTAAAAAGGACCTCAGGGGCAACTTCTTTATGCAGAGATTGGTGCAATATGGAATGGGCTGTGAGAGAAAGTGGTTGAGGCAGGTACAGTAGCAACATTTAAAAACATTTGGATGAGTACATGGATAGGTACAGTTGGAACTAGCTGAGTAGGCACCATGGTCATCATGGACCTGGTTGGGCTAAAGGGCCTTTTCCATGCTGTCTTACTCTATGACTCTATAACTAGGGATGGCTAACAAATGCTGGTCCCACTTGCAATGCCCACATGCTATGAATGAATAAAAACAAAGTTCTGATTCTCCATTCGAATCACTGGCTAGGTGTAAAGCTGGCTGTCTACCTGATCTTGTGGAATCTGCATCCTGCCACTTTGATAAACATTACCCTCTGAAGCATCAATGGCAACTCAATGGTACTTCATTGACTGTGAGAAGTGTCAAGGTTAAGAAATGCCCTAGGTTCTGATACATAATTCTTTGAAGTTTGCATCGCAGGGTGATCAAGGTGGCATTAGACATGCTTGCCTTCCTTGCTCAAACTTTTGTGTACAGCAGTTGGGACGTCACGTTGCGGTTGTACTGGGCATCGATGAGGCCTTTTCTGGAGTACTGTGTCCAGTTCTGATTGCCCTCCTGTAGGAAGGATACTATCAAGCTGGAGAGAGTCCAGAAAAGATTTCCCAGATGTTGCCAGGAATGGAAGGTTTGAGTAATGAAGAGAGGCTGAACAGGCTCAGGCATTTTCCACTGGAGCGTAAGAGGTTGAAACGTGACCTTAGAGAGGTTTTTAAAATTATGAGGGGCATAGATAAGGTGACTGACAGATGTGTTTTCCCTCGGGTGGGGGGATTGCAAGAGCAGGGGGCATAATTTTAAGGTGAGATGAGGAAGATTTCAAAAAGACTTGACAGGTAATTTTTTTACACAGTGTGGTTCATATATGGAATGAACATCCCAAGGAAAAAATGGATATGGGTAGAGTTACAGCATTTAAAAGACATTTGAATAAGCACACAAACAAGAAATGTTTGGAGGGGTCTGGGCCAAGTGCAGGCAGGTGGGTCTATTTTAATTTGAGATTATGTTCGTCATTGACAGGTGGGACTGAAGTGTCTGCTTCTGTGCTGTATGAAGTTATTTCCTTCAAGGCATCAATTAATCCAGAGTGAACATTTGTTTTTTAATAAATAGTTGAACACCCAGTGGTGAAAAATCTACGATCCCGCTCAACACCTGAGTCCTGTGTTCAATAACAATTAATACTTGTTCACTACACGTTAAATAACCTTTGATTTTGTTATTCTGAAGACCTGAACCGAGTGTCTCATAGGGTTATCTTTCTTCTGTAAAAATGTAATCATTCTTCATAAGCACAGCCTCTTCGAAGATCTGATGGATAACTACTTCACTAATAGGGAGATACTTTTTTGAGTTTGATTGATGACCAAATAAGCCCTTTTCAGTTTGGGTAGAATGAACTCTTTCGCATTCTATGCATATTTACTGCTGTCAACGTCTATATGCATTTCTTCGATATTAGCAGTCATTTGTTATTCTACATCTCATTTGTGTAAATAGTTTAAATCCTCTTGAACACAATCAGTCACTGCTCTACTAATTGCCTGCCCAGTGAATTTTACAATGCTGATCTATTTAAATCTGATATCATTAAAAAGCAATATCAAAAGGACAATTTTTTTGCGGAATGCTACAGGTTATCGTCAATTTTTAACCCACTAGCAAACATGGATTCTATCGCGTTAACAGGAACTTTATGTGGCTGCCTTGTCACATAAGAAACTTCAGCAATGCAGGTTCGACAACGACATTGACAATCTTTCCTAATTTAAAGCTTTAATTTATTTCTTATTGCTCAGCAGTTGCTAATATAGAATTGAAGATAAATCACTAAACTCGAGGAGCGGTTGCAACATGAAGCAGTAGAAATATGATGGAAAGAGACTCGTGTTATGCGTAAACACCGAGAGAGAGCAATTAAGTTGAGTGGCCTCTTCCTGTGTTATGAAGTTGGCTTTATTTCCAGAAACAAGAGAGTTTTGGTGAAAAAAAAATGATCCCAGGGATGAAGGAATTGTCATATAAAGAGTGGTTGAGGACTCTGAGTCTGTACTCGATGGAGTTTAGAAGGATGAGGGATAATCTCATTGAAACTTACAGAATACTGAGAGGCCCAGATAGAGTTGACGTGGCGAAGATGTTTCCACCAGTAAGAGTGATTAGGACCCGAGGGCACAAGTAAAAGGACGACCCTTTAGAACTCAGACGAGGAGAAATTTCTTCAGCCAGAGTCTTTAACGTAGAGGGCTATGGAGGCCAAGCCATTAAGTGTCTTTAAGACAGAGATAGATTGGTTCTTAAATAGTAAGGGGATCATGGGTTACAGGAGAAGGCAGGAGAATGGGGTTGAGAAGAATCTCAGCCATGATCGAATGGCAGAGTAGACTTGTTGGGCCAAATGGCCTGACTCCACTCCTGTGCCTTATGGTCTTATGATCGTTTCTTGGACTGGAAGAATATTTAAAGGAGGGTTCCTAGCAGTCAGTATTAAGACCTGTACTTTTCCTGATTAATGACCTCGGCCTAATGACATTCCATAGATGTGTAGGCTAGTTGGGTTAGCCATGGGACATGGAGGGTTACAGGGATAGGGTAGGGATGTGGGTTGGGTTGGATACTCTTTGGAGAAGAGTTGTGGACTCGATGGGCAGAATGGCCTGCTCCCGCACTGTAGAAGTTCTATGAATCCATGATTTGGGTGTGAATGGCACAATCCCAAAATTTTCAGGTAACACAAAACTTAAAGAATTGTGAACTGTGAAGAGGATGGGGTTAAACTGCAAGTGGACATAGGCAGGCTGGTAGAAAGGGTGGACAAATAGCAGATGAAATTGACTGGAAGTAAATCTCATTGCCAGGAAGAATGCAGAGAGATAATACAAAATGAAACACGAAATTCTAAAGTGGTGCAGGGTTTTTTTTTGAAATTAATTCAGGGATGTGTGGGTTATTAACTAGGTCAGCACTTACTGCCCTGCCCTAAATGCCCAGAGAACTATTGCAAGCCAACCTCATTGCTGTGTGCCCTGTGTCACATGGAGGGCAGACCAGGTAAAGATGGCAGATTTCCTTCTCCAAAGGACACTTACAGCCTCTTCCAATAAACAGCAACAGTTTCATGGTCACGATAACTAAGCTCAGATCTCAATTCCAGATTTCAATAACTGAAATTGAATTCTACCAGCTGCAAATTTTAACCCATAACATTAGCTCAGTTTTTAAAATACTGTCGTCGGATATGGGCATCATGGGATGTGGGCATCTCTAGCTGGCCTAATGTTGGTTCCCTATTCCTACTTGCCCTTGAAAAGCTGCCCTCTTGAACCATTTGGCGTAGGTGCATCTACAATGCCATTAGAATGGGAGTACCAGGATTTTAGTGTCAGTGAAGGAACAGTGATGGTGAAGAATGGATAAGTGCAGCTCTGACAACATTCAAGAAGCTCGGTACAATCAGTCACAAAGCAGCCCACCTGATTTGCCTCATATTTACAAACATTCGCTCCTTCCATTGCTCAGCGACAGCAGTTCATACCTTTTACAAGATGCACTGCAGAAACTCACCAAGGGTTCCTTCGACTTCACCTTCCAAATCTATGATCACTGACGGTTCAAGGGCAGCAGATAAATGGAAGCTCTACCATCATCCTGACTTGGAAATATATTCCTATAGTGTCACTGAATCAAAAATCCTAGAACTCCCTTCCTAATAGCTTAACATTGTCAGTGTGCTTAGACCTGAATGACTGTATCAGGTAAAGAAGGCAGCTCACCACCACTTTCTTAAGGAGAATGAAGGATGGACAATAAATGATGACCTGGCCAGTGATGCCCACAATCACTGGATTGAAGAAAACTGAGTGCTAAAAGTTGGCTAAATAAGAAACTATCTTTTCAAAATTATAGTATTGTTTGTATTCACAATCAATATTTAACTGAAATTTACTGTAAATTTACTGCTTACTGCTAGATTTCATCCAGGCTTAAGCAAAGAGACACAAACTGTTCACTTAGAGCAGTTGAATTTAATCACTTAAGAAAACAACTTGACCTGTCTTTGAGAAAAAAACTTATTTTCTGTAGCTGGGGCTAAGCTAACCGAGAACATATAAAAACAGACATCTTGCTGTAACTCAGCACTAAGTGGGACTTTCAACAGAACGCTGAGAGTGAGGGGTAAATGGAAGCGGAGAAGGAGGTGCTTTTTTTGAACTTTTTTTTCTTGCAGTGATGGGTCACAAACATATGAACTAGGAGCAGGAGCAGGCCATTCAGCCCCTCTAGCCTGCTCTGCCATACAAAAACATCACAGCCAATTCGATTCGATCCCATATACACCAGAAATCTTTTCAACCCCTTGTTTAACAAGAATCTATAGGAGCCAAAAACACTGAAGATTTTCGAGAAAGATATAGATATAGTGCTCAGGACTGAAGGGATCAAAAAGTATTGGGAGAAAGCAAGACAGGATACTGAGTTGGATAATCAGCCGTGATCATATTGAATTGAGGCTAGGCTCGTAGGGCTGAATGGCGCACTCCCGTTCTTATTTTCTATGGTTCTATGATTGGAACAGCAGCGCTTCACCATTTCTTGTCATTTTACTTATGGGGCAGGATTGAGGGAAAGAATTGTGTCTGCTTGGTTGGTCCCGTTCGGGGAAATTCCAGGGCGATTTGTGGACTACTTTGGGGCAGATCCATCCACTGCACTGCTGCATCATGAGTGTTGGTATGAAGGTACAGCAACTAATTGGGGAAGCTAAGAGAATGTTATCATTTATAATAAAGGGTACTGAATACAAAAGTAGGGAGGTTATGCTTAATTTATAAAGACAGCTTTTGAGACCAGGTCTGGAGTACTGTGTGCGTTATTGATCTCCTTATTTAAGACAGTATGGAAATGTATGGGAAACAACTCAAGGAAGATTTCTGAGACTAAGACTCAGCATGGGAAGATTATGTCACAAGTCAAGTTTGGAGAGGCTAGTCTTATGTTTGCAGGAGTTTAGAAGAGTTAGAGAGGACTTCATTGAACCTGTAGAGTCATGAGAAGGTTGTACAGGGAAAGGATGTTCCCTCTAATGGGAGAATCTAGAACGAGAGGTCGCTGTTTAAAGATAGGAGTTTACCCATTTAAAACAGGGGTAAGGAGTTTATTTTTTCTCAAAGTCATGAATCTTTGGAACTCTTTTCCTCAGATCACTGTATTCTGCAGTCTGTTCTGGTACCCTGCTGCACTTTGTATGGTACGATCTGCTTGTTAGCACACAAAACAACATCTTTCACTGTATCTCAGTCCACGTGACAACAATAAATCAATCCATCAATTAAAAAGCAGTGTAAGACAAGTCTTTGAACATATTTAAGACAGACGTATGTAGAACTTGCTAAGCAAGGAGTTGAGATGTTACCAAAGACTAGGTGATATTATACCTACCGGTGGTGGCTTCGAATTACGATAGAGTGCTGCCAACAATCCCCCCTTCTTAACTAAGATGATGTGGAAGTGCCGATGTTGGACTGAATGGACAAAGTCAAAAGTCACATGACACCAGGTTATAGTCCAACAGCTTTGTTAGAAATCACAAGCTTTCTAAGCACTGCCCCTTTGTCAGGTGCAGTGAGAGACATGAGCACAAAGACACAGAGCTTATAGGCAGACAGATGAAGGGCAGAGAGATCAAAGGATCATACAACTGGTGTGAGTGGAGTGAAGAAACCTAAAATGGCTGACTGATGGCCTCCTGTTGAATCTTTATTCATTCATACATTCCTTCTTTCTAGAAATTGCAAGAGCAAAATATGAAGGACTCTGTTACAAAGGAGATGTGAGTTTCAATTGATTAAGATGAAAATTCCAGAATCTGTTTCAAGCTACTGTCCCGAGATAATTAAAGGTTACATCAGTGTCTGCCTAACTTTCCAAACTTCAAACAGGCATTTCAATGTGCCACAGCGAAAAACCACAAAGGCCTCCTCAGAAGACAGACACAGGATATGGCCGTTAGAACACACTTTGTTGTCCAGTACTTCACTGGAGCAGAGAGTCGACGTCATGTTCTTCACAGCCTTCAACATGTCTATTGATGGTGATAAGCATCTCGCCAAGATCATTCCTGCATCTCTATACTTGCCTTCCTATAACCACCATGTATGGTATATTGATGAGACTGTGCAGACTCTATGACAACGGATGAATGGGCACCACGCAACAATCGCCAGACAGGGATGTTCCCTCCCAGTCGGGGAACACTTCAGCGGTCAAGGACATTCAACCTCCGATCTTTGGGTAAATGTCCTCCAAGGTGGCCTTCGAGGTACACAACAGTGTGGAGAATCGCCGAGCAGAAACTTACGGCCAACTTCAGTACCCATGAGAATGGCCTCAACAGTGATCTTGGGTTCATGTCTTATTACAGGCGACTCCACCATGCTGTTCTGTATCTGTAAAATCTTCCTTACTGTCCTGTTTTGACAGCATCACTTTGATAACTTGTTTGAATCTCTCTACCCTTAAATAGTTTGTACAGTTTTGGATTACTTATTACACTCTTTCACACACAGACTCTCTCTCTCTCTCTCACACACACACACACACTCTCTCTCTCTCTCACACACACACACACACACTCATACACACACACGCTCTTTCTTTCTCTCTCTCTCACACACATACACACACAGACACTATCTCTCTCTCACACACACTCTCTATCTCTCACACACACCCACACCCACACACACCCACATTCTCTCTCTCACACACACACACACACACACACACACACAGACACCTATAAACCAATGGGGTAAATCATTTCGCCCAAGGTTTTGTTTTATTGTAGATAAGTTCTATCTTGTTCAAAAAAACACACAATCTGTAGTCATAGTCTGCCAGTGTGGCATTTTAGAAATGTGTGCTTTTGGAATAAAACCAGCCTGATTCCAGGTTAATACTGAGACAAATTTTGGACAAGGTCTCACACTTACCTGTAATGTCACTTTTGCATATTCCTATCTCTCTATCCATTTGAAGTTTGGAAAGTTAAGCAGACACTAATGAAACCTTTAATTATCTCGGGACAGTGACTTGAAACAGATTATGGCATTTTCATCTTAATCAATCTAAACTTGCATCTCCTGTCTAACAGAGTTGATTGACATAGACATGGTAGGCCGAAGGGCCTGTCACTATGCTGTATGACTCTGTGACTCAATGAACATCATGGCTTATCTTATCAATCCTTGTTCCTGCGTGTAATGATTCTGAAAGCGTTAATATTGAAACTGCATCTATCTCCACCCATGATAATGTCGCATAGTCTTTAGGTGGAGAAGAGGGAATTCAGCAAAGGAGCCTTAGTGTGCACATCCATAGATCCTGCTTCTGAAATTTCTAGAATGCAGGAATGTATGAATGATTAAAGATTCAACAGGAGGCCATCAGTCAGCCATTTTAGGCATGTTCACTCTCGCACCAGTTGTAAGATCCTTTGATCTCTCTGGCCTTCATCTGTCTGCCTATAAACTCTGTGTCTGCGTGCTCTCCTCTCACTGCACCTGGCGAAAGGGCTGTGCTCTGAAAGCTTGTGATTTCAAATAAACCTGTTGGACTATAACTTGGTTTCATGTGATTTTTGACATTCTTATCGAAAGCCACCATGTGAATTCTATAATTTCCTAATCAACCTGCCCAGAGGTGTTATGACACACTTTTGGGACAAGTGGGACTTGAAGCCAGGCCTCCTGCTTTAGAGACAAGGACACTACCTCTGTGTCACAATAACCCCTCAAGCCTCCCCTCTTTGCTGAGCCAAAAAGCCTCTGTAACTATAAATGGTAGCACACAAACCACTCTTGAATCTTAATGAGAAAAGACACTTGACAACAAGGTGTAACTTCTTGCACATTAGCAGTATGTACAAGTTACATTGACAAGTTCGGCAAAGACTATCAGGAATGAGAGTTGATGCATCTGCCTCCTTGTTGCAAGACTTCGTTGCTCTTATATTCTATGCCCTGGCTAGTGAAGACAAGCATCCTTTATACCTTCTTCACCACCTTATCTACCAACACTGATCCCTTCCAAGATCTATGGATGTGGACACCAAAGCTCCTTTGCTGAATTCCCTTTTCTCCAGCTAAAGACTCTGCGACATTATCATGGGTGGAGATAGATGCAGTTTCAATATTAACTCTTTCAAAATCATTACATGCAGGAATAAGGATTGATAAGATAAGCCATGATGTTCATAGAGTCACAGAGTCATACAGCATGGTAACAGGCCCTTCGGCCCACCATGTCTATGTCAATCAACAAACACCGAATTACACTAACCCCATTTACTTGCACTTAGTCCATAGGCTACTATGCCCTGGCATTTTAAATGCTTGTCCACATGCTTCTTAAATTTTATAAGAGTACCTGCCTCCACCACCCTCTCAGGAAGTGCATTCCACATTTCGATCACCTTCTGGGAGAATTTCCTTCTCTGAAATATCCTTTAAACCACTTACTCCTCGCCTTAAACTTATGCCTTCTGCTCTTAGAAATGACTGCCATGGGGAAAAGATTCTCACGATCTACCCTGTCTATACCTCTTATAATTTTGTACACCTCAATCAGATATCCCCTCAGCCTCCTCAGCTCTAGGGGAAAACAAACCCAGCCTATCCAATCTTTCCTCATAATTGAAACTTTCCATCTCAGGCAACATCTAGGTGAATGAAGTCTGCATCCTCTCTAATTCAATCACATCTTTCTGATAGTGTGGTGACCAGACTGCACACAGTATTCCATCTGTGGCCAAGAGAATGTTTTATAAAGTTGTAACAAGACTTCCTTGCTCTTATATTCTATGCCCTGGCTAGTGAAAGCAAGCATCCTGTATACCTTCTTCACCACCTTATCTACCTATGCTGATACCTTCCAAGATCTATGGGCTTGTACATCAAGGCTCCTTTGTTCCCCAGTACTTCCTAGGGACCTATCTTTTATCATGTAAACACTTCCTTTCTTAGACCTCCTAAAATATAACTCCTCACACTTATCTGGATCAGATTCTATCTGCCATTTCTCAGCCCAATTTACCATCTGTTCAATATCAAACTGTAGTCTGAGCCCATCCTCCTCACCAAACAACAACATCACTAATTTTTGTGTAATCTGCGAGCTTATTAATTAAATCTTCTACATTCTCATCCAATTAATTAATGTACATAACAATAAGGGTTCCAGCATTGATCCCTGTGGTACACCATAGGTCACAGGTTTCCAACCACAGGAGCAACACTCACCATCACTGTTTGCCTCCTATTTGTAAGTCAATTTTGGACCCAGTTTTCCAACTTGTCATGGATCCTATGGGTTCTTACCATTTGGACCAGCCTCCCATGTGGGATCTTGTCAAAGGCCTTACTGAAGTCCATGTAAACCAGACCAACTGCACTATCCATATCAATATATTTAACTATCTTTTCAAAATACTCAATTCAATTTGTTAAACAAAATCCCCCTCCAACAAATCCATGGTGACAATCCTTGATCAATCCCTGCTTTTCCAAGTATTGATTAATCCTGTTCATCAGATTTTTTTCCCAATGATTTCCCTACCACTGACATCAGACCAACTAGTATGTCATTACATGGTCTATTCCTGCTGCCCTTTAAAAAAGGAACCACATTACCAATTCCGCAATTATCTGGTAATGGATTGGCAGGTTTGAGGGTTGGTAACCTACCCTTGTCCAATTCATATGTCCATATGTTTGTACATATTCCAGGAGTTTTATGGCTGGAAGAGGTTACAAGCTTAAGGAGGGTAATGAAGTCATGGAGGGACATATAAAATTTTCCCAGACAATAATTATCTTATTAAAAAATCAGCATTAAATGAAATCATCATATTAATTAGTTCGCCATATCATTTATTGTTTGTGGTGTCTTTTAACACAAATGCTCTGCTGCATTGCCTTGAGCTCACAAGTTACAAGATACAAAACGGCTTAATTTTATACCCTTGGATCTTTGGAGCCTCTCTGGAACTCCTAAAATAAAAATCAATGAGAGTGCTATGAATTGTTTGCCACAGCCAACCAGGAATCCATAAATCATGCTATTAAAATCATTCAGATCACAAAGTAGATTTTATGAATCCTGGAACGCATGAATACTGAAGGTGATAGACCATGCAATTCATGTTTCTCTCTGACATTATGAAAAAATGCCCTTAAATAGCAATGAAAATGCAATTGATTTAACACAAAAATTTGAGAAATGAATTCAAATGCCTTCAGAATAAAGTGTATCAATTCCAAAGAAAAAGGAGACTTTGTTTAAAGAAGTGGATTAAGTGCAGATCATGCAAATATCCACTATCATTCTTCAGACCTGTCCCATTTCATACAGAGAGCTAGTCATGTATTGGCCAAATCTTCTGGTACCTGAATAGTTCGGGGCTGGATGGATGTCTGACACTTCACATTGGGACTCTAGAAGTCCGGATGCACGCGAAGGAGTGAGTGAGACAGATAGTGAGGTGCCAAGCCCAAAAGATAAATGGAGTGCTAATGTTGGTAAAGTAGATATTCAAATGTAAAATAGGTGTAAATCATAAAGTGTGAAAAGGAGAAAATAGCCCCACTCTGCTCAGAGTCCAATCTATACCTATTTTACATCATAAATATACCTTAAATCTATGATATCAGTTATTGACACCTCTACTAATGGAAGAGATATTTTTCTATCCACCATATCTATATCTCTCATAATCATATACACATCTATCAGGTCTCCTCTAAACCTTTGCTGCTCCAAGGAAAACAATCTCAACCTATCCAATCATTCCACATAGCTCAGACCCTTCAGCTTAGTAAATCTCCTCTGCACCCTCTCTCATGCAATTACTTCCTTCCTTTAATGTGGTCAACAGAACTGCACCTAGTACTCTAGTTATGGTCTAACTGCATTTTATACAGTTCCAATATAATATCCTTGCTCTTGTATCCTATACCACAGCTAATCAAGCCAAGTATTCCATATCCCTCAATAATCATCTTATCTACATGGATCTCCTAGCTTAACATATCTGTGCCAATGCACACACCAAGGTTCCTGAGATCTTCAGTAATTTCCAGGGTCCTACCTTTCATATTGTAATTCCTTCCTTTGTTAGCCCTTCCCAAGTGCAGTATCTCACACTTTTCCAGGTTAAATTCTATTTGCCACAGCTCTGCCCACCTGACCAGTCCACTGTTTCCCTCCTGCAGTTTACAGTTATTCTCTTCGCTATATACTTCTCTATCATTTTTTGCATTATCCATGAACCAATTGTCCATAACCCCTACATTTTCATCTAACATGTTAATACGCGCCACAACAACAAGGCCTCCAGCCCTGAGCCCTGCAGAACCCCATTAGAAACAGGCTTCCAGTCATGAAAACATCCTTCTATAATCACCCTCTGTCTCCTGCCGCTCAGCCAATTTTGAATCCAATGTGCCACTTGGCCTTAGCTCCTATGGGCTCTTACTTCCTTGACCAGCCTGCCACGAGGGATGTCATGAAAAGCCTTGCTAAAGTCTATGTGGACAACTTCAAATACGTTACCGTCATCAATAATCCTGGTTAGTTCTTCAATAATGTCAATCAAATTTATCAAGCATTACATCCATTTAACAAACTCATGCTGACTATCCTGATTAAAACAAAAGTCTCTGAGTGTAGATATGTACTGTCCGTACCCTTGACGCAGGAGGCTTTGGTGCTAGTCCCACTTGCTCCAAAGATCTTTGAATAGGTTGATTAGAAAATATCTAAACTTACATTGTCCTCAGATTTTTTTTCTCATAACTTCGGTGCTTACTGAAGTTAAACAGACTGGTTGGTAATTTCCTGGTCTCTCCTTATCCTCCCTTTTTAAATTATCAGAGCTCCAGTCCTCCGGTGCCTCCTCTAGAGTTGTTGCAGTACACCATTGCAGATGGTACACACTGATTCTCCCATGCATCAGGGAGATGGATGGGATGAGTGTTCATGATGGGGTGCTGATGAAGCTGACTTCTTGAATGTTATTGGAGCTGCACTCATTCAGACAAGTGGGGAACATTCCATCAGTCTCCTGACTTGCGCCTTGTAAATGGTGGACACGTCTTTGGGAGTCAGGAAGTGAGTTACTCACTGCAAGATTCCTAGCCTGGAGTAATTATATCTACCTGCATACTGTGAATAATGAAGTCGGTGAACACTAGAGGCAGTAGGTGTTAAATCTGTAGGAATTCACCATTTCTTGGTCTTCTTTGTTTTACCAGGATATTTACTTTATTCAGGGCAATTTTCCTTTAGGTCATTTGGGCCTGTCCTACTCTATTTTATTTAAAGCTGCTTAACTAAAATTTACGTCAGGTTTGTCTTGCTATATTTTAACAAGACTTGTTTCAGCAAACTTTCAAAAGCTTTGTTTGATATTCCTTCTCAGAAAAATGGTCTATGCTTTCTGCACTCCGTTTAGCAGTTAAATCTTTAATAAGCTTGCTGCCTGTTCAACGCAATAAATTACATTCCTTCATTGCACTGATCAGTTGTTGCAAAACACTGATAATTCTCTGTTGGGTTTGCCCCAGGGCTTTTGAGAGATCTTGAATTTGCAGCTAATTTTCTTTAATCCATTTGAGATGTGGGAGCGGAATGCACTTCTCGAGGGACAAAAGATAAAGTGTGATTTGTTTATGATTGGGGAACTGAAGCTGTGCAGGAACGGGATAACAGAGAGCAAGTTTCAAAACTAAAAAATCAGTGAATGTTTATTTCTGTAATTGTTATACTCTCATCATTCAAATATAGCTCTTAAGAGTATGAGAATTACCAGATAAGGAACAATTGCAGACCCTTCCAGATCTACCATTGCCACATGGTACCATGATAATGTAATTATAAGGGGGTGGGGCACAGTGGTTCAGTGGTTAGCAGTGCTGCCTAATAGCACCCAGGACCCAGGTTCAGTTCCAGCCACAGGTGACTGTCTGTGTGGAGTTTGCACATTCTTCCCATGTCTATGTGGGTTTCCACCAGGTGCACTTGTTTCCTTCCATAGTTCAAAGATGTGCAAGTTAGGTGCATTGGCAATGCTAAATTGCCCATAGTGTCCAGGAATATGCAGGCTAGGCAGATTAGCCATGGGATTTGGAAAACTTGACATTTTGGGCCTAGACCCTTCATCAGAAATGAATGATGAAGGGTCTAGGCCCGAAACATCAAGTTTTCCTGCTCCGATGATGCTGTTTGGCCTGCTGTGTTCATCCAGCCCCACGCCATGTTATCTCAGATTCTCCAGCATCTGCAGGACCTTTTATCTCTAGCCATGGGATTTGTAGGGTTACAGGAATAATGTAGGGCGATGGATCTGGATGGGATGCTCTTCAGAGGCTGGTGTGGACTCAATGAGCTGCTTGGTCTGCTTCCACACGATGTGGATTGTATTCTACGAGTCTTTTTCAGCATAACAATCAATTCCTAGTAATTAGTCTACAATGAAAGGAGGTTATCACTGTGTGTGAGGATTCTGATGGTGCAGTGGTAGTGTCCCTACCACTGAGCCAAGACTCCCCGGTTGAAGTTCACTGTGCCCCAGAGGTGTGTCATAGCACATTGATTAAAAATACCTCTCAGTGTGTCTGGGAGAAGTCTGACTGCAGTCCAGCTGCAGTGGACGCCACGTATATCAATGTTCCTATTCATTGCTTTGTTCTGGTTAAGATTAACAGATCAGAAGCTTTGGTGAGGCCAGCTTTAGTGTTGATGAACCCTAAAGCCAAACACTAAACACCAGGGGCAGAATCTTGTGCCTGACCCCTCGTGGCATGTTTATGGGCACGGGTGCACCAAATAGGTAGATGGAGATCCCTATCACCCATTTCCTTCACCCTACCTAACTTTGTGGTTTGAACCATGACTCATACCTACTTAAGGCCTCATTCCACTCATTGTTGGTATTAATCAAATGGAAAACCAGATAAGGATCAAATGATGGTATGAAATGTCTAATGGTTATCCCATAACTTAGTGCACTGACAGGCAGCAGAGTTTCCAGACTCTGATCAGCCAGCAGCTCATGAAGGGCCAGGAATGTTTAGGGACTCCCGCTTTCAAACTTGCCAGCAGGGAACTGTAAAACAGAGCTGACTATGTGGATTCACAGGAAACAGCCATTACTGAACAACTTTATTTACACCTCCATCAGAGAGGGTGAGGGGGGAGTGCGCTGGTGGGGAGGGCAGAGAGGGCAATATAACAGCATTCAGAGATCCTGCAATGTATCGCACAGTACACTGTTTGTGTATCTGCATTAGATCTCTGTAATTCTTTGCTTCCCACCTCCTGTTATTCAAAACGTTTGTTGCAATTTGTCATTGTCACTCTCTCTCCACCATTGTCACTTCCACAGTCTTCATCACTGTTGGGTAATGTCACAAGCTAGCACAGTCTAAAACAGAAAATGACATGAGACCTGATGGAATGTCTGATTATTTTAGAAGCTGTGATCCAGAGGAATTCAATGGCTTTCAGCTGTTCTTCCTTTCGAACCATCACCTTTGCAGCTATTAACCCAGGTTTTGCTTCAAAATAGCTGCGTGTTTAATAGCAAGTGTCATTATTAATATATTAATTGCCAGCAACATCTGGTGAGGAAGTGGCAAATTGTGAATCATAGGAACTAGGACCAACAGTTGGCTATTCAGCCCTTCGGGACTGGTCTACTGTTCAATATGATCACGGATGATTCTTTATCTCAATACTGCTTTCTCCCATCTCCCTCAAAGCCTTTAAAATAAAAAAAAAGTTTATCTCTTTCTTCAATATATTCATAACGTGGCCTCCGCAATTTTCTATGGTGGAGATTTCCACAGGTTCACTACCCTCTGAGTGAAGAAAAGTCTACTCATCTCAGTGCTCAAAGTCCTAACTTTTATTCCTAGACTGTGTCCTCTTGATCTAGACTCCCTGTTCAGGGAAAACCTTCGCCCTGCCTCTAGTCTGCTCAGCCCTGTTGGAATTTTACATATTTCAATCAAACCCCTTTCATCCTTCGAAACTCTGGTGAATACAGGCTCATGTGAACCCAGCAGGCCAAGCAGCATCATAGGAGCAGGAAAGCTTGACGTTTCGGGCCTAGACCCTTCATCAGAAATGGGGGAGGGGAAGAGGGTTCTGAAATAAATAGGGAGTGAGGGGGAGGCGGTTAGAGGATGGACAGAGGAGAGGATAGGTGGAGAGGAGACAGACAAGTCGAAGAGGCGGGGATGGAGCCAGTAAAGGTGAGTGTAGGTGGGGAGGGTAGGGAGGAGATAAGTCAGTCCAGGGAGGACGGACAGGTCAGGGGGGCGGGATGATGTTAGTAAATAGGAGATGGGGGTGGGGCTTGAGGTGGGAGGAGGGAATAGGTGAGAGGATGGACAGGTTAGGGAGGCGGAGATGAGCTGGGCTGGTTTTGGGATATGGTTGGGGGAGGGGAGATTTTGAAGCTTGTGCTGAGGCCAGGCGCCAACTCTCTGACACCTCCTCCTACCGCCCCCTGGATCATGACCCCACCCCCGAGCACCAAACCATCATCTCCCAAACCATTCACAACCTCATCACCTCAGGTGACCTCCCACCCACCGCCTCCAACCTCATCGTTCCCCAACCTCGCACAGCCCGCTTCCTTCTCCTTCCCAAAATCCACAAACCTGAATGCCCTGGTCGACCCATTGTCTCCGCCTGCTCCTGCCCCACCGAACTCA
>JAHRHZ010000040.1:34680756-34701447 GCA_024137785.1 Ginglymostoma cirratum | reverse complement strand
ACCCCTGACCTGTCCGTCCTCCCTGGACTGACCTATCTCCTCCCTACCCCCCTACCTAAACTCACCTTTACTGGCTCCATCACCGCCTCTTCGACCTGTCTGCCTCCTCTCCACCTATCCTCTCCTCTATCCATCCTCTATCCGCCTCCCCCTCTCTCCCTATTTATTTCAGAACCCTCTTCCCCTCCCCCATTTCTGATGAAGGGTCTCAACCCGAAACGTCAAGCTTTCCTGCTCCTATGATGCTGCTTGGCCTGCTGTGTTCATCCAGCCCCACACCTTTTATCTCGGATTCTCCAGCATCTGCAGTACCTTTTATCTCTCATGTGAACCCATCTCTCTTCATAGGACAGTCCTGCCATCTCCAGAGAATCTTCACAGCGGTCCCTCTTAGGCAAGTATATCCTTTCTTAGGTAGGGAGACCAAAATTACATGCAGTAGTCCAGGTGTATCAATGCAATAGTCCAAGGCCTGTATAAATGCAGTAAGACATCTCTACTTCTGAACTCAAATCCTCTTGTAGTCAAGGCCAATAAACCATTTTCCCTCTTAATTGCTTGCTGCTACCTGTCTACTTCCATTGAATGGTACTCCGGAACACTCAGATCCCTTTGTACATTCATATTTCCCAATGTATCACCAATTAAATAATACTCTCTTTTATGTCTTTCACACTGAAGTATGTGAATTCACATTTGGCTACATTGTACTGTATCTACCATGTGCTTGTCAACACACTCAATTTGTCTAAATAACCTTGCAACCTTCTTGTGTCTTCCTTGCAACTCAATATCCCACCCTGTTTTGTCCTGTCATCAAACATGAAAATATTGCATACAGGTCCTTTATATATATTCATGAATAGCGGGACAACAGCACTGAACTTTGCAGTACACCACTAGCAAGAGCTTGCTACTAAAACAAGCCTATTATTCCCATTCTCTTCTTTTTGTCTTTCAGTCAATTCTCAATATGTGCCCCATTCCCAAGTGCTTTAATTTTGCCCATTAATTTGTTATGTGGGACCGAATCAAAAGCCTTCTGAAAATCCAAATATACCATATCCACTGATCCTTCCTTATCTATTCGATTTGTTACATCTGCCAAAAAAAAGCTCCAGTAGATTTATTCAGCCTGATTTACCTTTCATAAACTCTTGACAGCTTTGCCCAATCCCATTAATGCTTTCCAAATGTTCTATTATCACATCATTTGTAATAGACTCCAGTATTTTCCACACCATGAATGTTAGCTGAGAAAACAAGTCTGTAATTGTGGATGAAGACATGACTTAAATTATAATTGAATGGAGTTCATGTTCCGAGTATATTTTGGACAGAATACCTGGCTTAAACAAGTCAATGAAGAAAACGGTCAAGTGTAGCATTACGATTAGCCGTGTATTGAGTTGTGAAGAAATGTTGAGGAACCTCTAGATTGGTGCAATTTAGACCAAACATTTCAGATGTCTGGTGCTCTTAGCATGAGTGAACATTAACCTTCCCTTGAGTTTTATCAGAACTTCTTCTCAAAATCAATTACATTTCAGGCCAAAATGGACCTGTGCTCTCTCTCTTGCCGTCACGTTTCATTGGCTTGTTTACATTAAGCATTGTAGATGTAGAGCTGAGCTTCATGTTAAGGAGGGCAAGCAGATTTGGACTGTGTAGGAGAAGAAAAGAGATAACCAGATGAATAGAACTTTAGTTGATGCTGAGTTGCATCTGTTGATTCAGTTGTCGCAACACGCAGGACAACGCACTCAATTCCCCTCCCCCAACCCTCCTCCTCTCATTCCTTCCAGCCCACAGCCAAAGCAATGTTGCAGTGACAGAATCAATCAGAATAAACCTCTTGTAAATCTTGACCTGTACTGTTCCAGGTTTGTTATATCGACACATATTCATATTCTTTCTCTACGCACACCGGGAGTGGAAAAATGACGATACTGCAGAGAAAAGATCATCAAACGTGTGTGCGTATTCTGTGGTCTTTGGCTCAGGGATAATTGGTTAGGTCCTTGTCCATCAAGCTTGTGGAGACACTCCAGACTGGTTCTGATCTTGAGCATGGAGTTGTGCGTAGCCTTTTATCTGTGTCTGCTTTCAGGAAGAGACATCATTGCACTGCTGTTTGATGTCCTGATACTACTGTTTCTCAGGCACAACATGAAGGGAAATGAGCAGTGACTCACTACTTCCAAGTGGAAATCTTCGCCCAGGAACATGACATGCAAATGTCATGCTGAGAAGGAACGAGTGATAACAACGCATCACTCCTTCCCCTTGTAGAGATTGCAAGGCAACAGTGTTTGTGTGAATGAGCTTTTAAGGCTGAACATAGCCTGCTTAGATTTTGAGAATCTGGAATGGAATTGCCAGCAACCTTGTCATGGGATACTGTCTTTTCAGTTTAACGAGAGGAACTATCAATGCCTGAGACCCCAACCCTGCTGACAGATGATCGGAACATCCTGAAGCTGCTGCTCCAGGCCTCCCCCATACTGTATAACTTCAGGGCCACAGTAACAATCTAAGCCCACATATCAGTCATTCATTTGGCACACTCTACTGATCATTATCTTATTGAGTCTTACAGCATGGAAAGAGAACTTTCAACCAATCATGTCATTGTTGACTCATTGAAAGAGCTATCACATTAGTCCAAGACTCTGAAAATGCATGTCTCTAAAATGCTGTGTACATGACAGCAAGGAGACAGCAGGCCGGATTTCCGGGTGTTGACTTATACCAGGCAGGTCACTGCATTAGCACTTGTCCTGCCGGGATAAGAGTCATATGGTCATTTACAGCACAGAATGAGGCCAATCAGCCCATTGAGTACATACCAGATCTACAGCTGAGAACATTCATGCAGATATGCTCTGTACCAGCCACTGAAACGCAAAAAGGAATGGGTATCCGTTTGACAAACAATGGTGCTGTGTACCTCTATGACTTGACTGATTGTTCCAGCAACAAATTGCATTTTATTCATATTCATTCATGGGATTTAGGCATTGTTGACTGGGCCGGCAGTTATGCCCATCCCTAATTGCCCTGAAGAAGGTGCTGATGAGCTGCCTTCTTGAACTGTTGCAGTTCATGCAGTGTAGGTACACCTACAGCATAGTTAGGAAGTGAATTCCGGGATTTTGACCCAGTGAAGGCTTGGGTTACAGTTTCAAGTGGGGACGGTGCATTCCTTGAGGGGCACTTGGAGGTCATTTTTCTTCAATGCCTCTGCTGCCCTTGTCTTCGTAGGTTAGGAAGGAGCTTCGGGAGGAGCTGTGGTGAGTTTGAAAGTGCCTCTTGAAAGGGTGATACATTGATGCTGAATTGCGTTGGTGATGGAGGGAGTGAATATTGAAGCCGCCAGTGGCTGCTAATTCAGCATTGTGAATGCTCCTGAACTGAGCTAGACCAGCCAAGTGCAAAGTATTCCATCACTCCCCAGACACATAGACACAGTTTCAAAGTCCCAAGAACACTTCCTAGCTCTTCACCTACTCTTGTATTTGTATAGTGAGTCCAATTCATTTTCTGATCAATGGTAACTCCCAGAAAGTTTATAGCAGAGATTCCATCATGGTAGTGCTGGTAAATGTCAAGAAACAATGGATAGATTCATTCTTGTTGTAGATGGCCGTCATCTGGCACTTGCACAGCTCAATTATTACTTGCCCCTTTTCAACACAAGCAAGATAGTGTCCAACTCTTGCTGCATGTAGGCACAAGCTGCTTCGACATCCAAGGAGTCATGAATGGTGCTGAACATTGTGAAATCATCAGCAAACATCTGACACTATGCTAGAGGGAAAGTCATTGACGAAGCAGCTGAAACTGGTTGAGCAAAGGACACTGCCCTGAGGAACTCTTGTAGAGACGTTTTTGACCTATCATTCAGTTATTAATTGAGGGTTGAAGGACAGGAGGAGAGGCAATAGTAATTCCACATTTCCTCTCCCACATTGACATTGACATAGACACACCCCACCCCACACACACACACACACACACACACACACACACACACGTGCGCGCATTCTCTCTCTCTCTCTCCCTCTCTCATATGAACAATTTACAAGTCCCTAAGCAACAAAATATTGAATAAAACTCCTGACCATCTGGTCTCAATGTTCAATGGATTCACTACCTTAGTGAGACATATCCATCAGGAGGTAGGCAGCTTTTGTTTTGTCCCCAAGCCATTTGACTCCAATTGCCTTTCCACTAGCTGTGTAAACGTGTAAAAATGTTCCAGTTTGTTGCCCTGACATTCCTTTAATTTATAAATGTTAAACTTTTATCAGAATATCAGGGGAAGGCCTGAACCAACTGAAGAATTTGAGTTCCAGAGTTGGTTGTGACACTGTTTCGTGGTGCTCGTGCTGCTGTGTCATCTCTTTCCAGGTTCAGATACCACCTCAGGGCTTATGCACAAAACTCAAGGCTAGCACTAAAAACAGAAATTGCCGGAAAAATGCTAAGCAGGTCTGGCAGCATCTGTGAAGAGAAATCAAAGCTAATGTTTCGGGTCTGGTGACCCTTTCTCAGAATGGCTGGTAGTTAAGAAAATGTTGGTTTATATGCAGAAGATATGGTTGGAGGAGGGGGTAAGGAGTAAATGATAGGTGGGGAAAGAGCCCAGAGAGAAGAATAGTTGGACAGACAAAGGATTCGATAACAATCTAGCTAGGATGGTGAATAGTTGTTAATTAAGACCATTAGTGGCTAACAATAGATAGTGTGTAATGGCAGACTATGAGACAAAAAGGCCTGGTGTGAGTAGGGGACTAGGATATGGGGGCGTACAGGCCTGAAATTATTGAACTTGATATTGAGTCTGAGGGCTACAGGGTCCACAAGCTTATGTTGATCTTAGCTGGCACAGTGCAGGAAGTATGAGACAGATGTTGGCCAGGGAACAGGGTTATGTGTTAAAGTGGCAGACAACTGGAAGCTCAGGGTCTTTTTTCGTGAGAAGAACGTAGATGTTCCGCAAAATGGTTACCCAGTGTAGGCTCCCAATATAGAGAAGACCATTTTGTGAGCAGTGAAAGCAAGAGACTAGATTGTGTGAAGTGCAGGTAAAACACTTCACCTGGAAGATGTGTTTGGGCCCTTGGATACTGAGGAGGGAGGTGATAAATAGGCAGGTGTTACACATTCAACAGTTGCAGAGAAAGGTGTCGTGGGGCTGTGGGGGGTGGGGGGTAGTTGTTGGGAGTGAGGGAAGGGTGGACCAGCGTATCCCGGAGGGAACAGTCCCTGCGGAAGGTGGACAAGGGAAGGTATTGGAATTTGTGCCTGGAGGCATTTTGCTGGAGGTGGCGGAAATGGTGTCTGATGATCCTCGAGATGTGGATGCTGGTGGGTTGGGAGGTAAGGACAAGGAGAACCCTATTGCTGTTGCGGGAGGTAAAAGAAAGGCTGAGTGTGGAAGTGCAGGAGATGGGTCAGACCTGGTTAAGGGCGCTCGTGCTGGGGAATCCTCAGTTGAGGAAGAAGGTGGACATTTCAGAGGCTCACTTGTTAAAGTTGGCCTTATCGGAACATATGCGATGGAGACAGAGGAACTGGGAGAATGGAATTGAGTCTTTATAGGAAGCAGAGTGTGAGAACATATAGTCCGAGTACCTGTGTGAGTCGGTGGATTTACAGTGGATATTAGTGCCCAGTCTATCCCCAGAAATGGAAACAGAGTTGTCAAGGAAGGGGAGGGAGGAATCACAGACAGACCAGGTGAAAGTGAGGGCAGGTTGGAAAATGGAAGAGAAATCAATGAACTTTTTCAATTCTACAGCCTCATGGGTATTCACATGGGTCCCAGTTATGCCAGCCTCTTTGTGGGGTGCGTGGACCATTCCTTGTTCCAGTTCTTTTCTGGCCCCCACCCACAACTCTTTCTCCGATATATTGATGTTATCATCAGTGCTGCTTTCCTGTCTCGTCCAGAATTGGAAAAGTTCTTTGATTTCGCTTCCAATTTCTACCCCGCCCTCACGTCCACTTGGTGTATCTCTGACTCCTCCCTTCCCACCCGAGACACATATTCCCCTCCCCTCCCTTGTCCACCTTCCACAGGGACTATTCCCTCGGGGACACCTCGGTCCACTCTTCCCTCACTCCCAACACCCGTCCACAGCCCTACAGCACCTTCCCCTGTAATCGGCAAAGGTGTAACACCTGCCCATTTACCTCCACCCTCCCCACTATCCAAGGGCCCAAACATACCTTCCAGGAAAGGCAACACTTCATCTGCACTTTCCAGAATCCAGTCTATGGCATTCATTGCTCACAACGTGGTCTCCTCTACACTGGGGAAACAAAGCATAGACTAGATAACAGCTTTGCAGAATATCTACGTTCTGCCTGCAGAAATAACCCTGAGCTACCAGTTACCTGCCACTTTAACACACCACCCTGTTCCCTAGACAATATCTCTGCCTCAGGCTTCCTGCAGTGTTCCAGAGACGCTCAGTGCAAGGTGGAAGAACAACACTTCATTTTCTGCTTGTGGACCTTGCAGCCCTCCGGACTCAGTATCGAGTTAAATAAGTTTTAGATCCTGAACTCCCCCATGTCCTAGCCTCCTACCACACAAACCAGGCCTTGTTATCACATAGCCTGCCTTTGCACACTACCTATTGTTAGCAGCTAACAGTCTCCATTAACAACTATTCACCCTCCCAGCCAGATCATTGTTGGCACCTTTGTTTGTCCAACAGTTTTTCTCTCACTGGACTCTATTCCTACTTGTCATTTACTCCTTACACCCTCTCCCCACCCTATCGTCTACATGTAAACAGACACTTCTTTAGCTAACATCAGTTCTGAGGAAGGGTCACCAGACCCGAAACATTAATTTTGATTTTAAATTAAAATTAAAAGTAAAATTTTAAATTTTAAAACTTGATTTAAACTTTAATTTCTTTTCACAGATGCTGCCAGGCTTGGTGAACTTTTCCAGCAACTTCTGTTTTTGTTTCTGATTTACAGCATCCACAGCTTTCAGATTTAATCAAGGCTAGCGATGCTGTGGGAGTCCCACACTCTCCACATCATCCTGATTGATTCTAGCCTCAACTGCTTGTTTGGGTAGATATACAAAATACTTTGTAAATGAAAGAATTTTTTTGAGCGTAAAAGTAGTCAGCCGCCTGAAGCGAATCCCTTGACTATTCAATTCGATTGATGGGCGTTAAATTGCTCTGGTTTGTTGTAGACTAAACCCAAAGAATGCATAATCCACTGGGTCAATGTCCTGGAACTTTGTCCCTAAGATGACTGTGGGGAAACTACGTCAAATGGACTGCAGTGTCTCCAGAAGGCAGCTTACTGCCAGTTTCTCCAGTGGGTTGTAATCCATCACACTCCTGGCTTGTAGACAGGTGGGGAGGATTCGGGGAATCAGGAAGTGAGTTACACACTGCAGAACTCCTAGTTTCTGACCTGGTCTTGTAGCCAGAAATGTAAAAATCCGTAACAATTATCACCAGCTTTTAGCAAAGCTCAATGCAATCTGGAGTGACAACATCCCATCTTCTCTCTAAGTGCCTTACAGCCTTTAAGACTCAACATTGAGGTTAAGAACTTCAGAACATGAAAAACTTCCTCAGTTTTCGCGATCCACCCGTCATACGTGTAGGTCCTGTTTTGTATGGGTGGCCCCCAGCACACCCAACAATTTTCAGCCATTCACACTACTCAGCATTTATCTCCCTCTCAGCTTACTGGCAGCAATCTTTTTGTTTTCCTCTTTTTTCCCCCTCTATCCCTTCACCATCTCCATGAAATCTATTTGCTCATTCTCCTAACCCTGCATCATAATATTTCCCACCCCACCCTCATTATCTGTATTAATACCACCCATTTCCAACCACTTTCAGTTCTGATTATAGGTCGCTAGATTCCAACCAATAACTTTATTTCTCTCTCTGCAGATACAGCCAGATCTGTTGGGTTTCTCCAGCACTTTTGGTTTTTATTTCAGATGTCCAACATCTACAATACTTTGTTTTTAACGACACAATCAGTCCTGTTTAGGTCTGAAAACTAGCATCAGCCCAGAAAGAATGCTATTCATACATTTAATCTGCAAATCTGCTGCATGAAAGGATGGGGAAGCAGGTTTAAGTAATTTCCAAAAGGCAATGGAACATATGCAGGGCTATCAGAAAGAGAAGGGGAAGTAGAACTAATTGGATATTTCTTTCAAAAAACTGGCACAGGCACTTTATGTCAAATGGCTTCTTTTCTGTGTTCTAAGATCTTGTATAAAATAGACAGGCAAATGTTGAGTGTGTTCTTAAATTGTCTGCTATCTTAGCATTAGTGCTAATCTTAGTTATTGCCATATATTAAAATTGTATATTAATGCCTTGCAAAATATTTCACATCATTAGTGTTTTAACCAAGGTACATGAAATGCACTGTATTCAAATTCTCAGTGCTCCATTAATCCTAACAAATGTAAAAAAAAAGTTCTCCCTAGTTTTCAGTTTGGCCACTTACACATACTAATTTATAAATATCAGAATGCAAATCTACCAATCTGGTTTCTAGCAGCAAAATCATTAATTTATTGTAACTACATTACTTCTTCAAAAAGAGGCAAAGTTTATTAACGCAAAAGTTGTGTGATGGTCCCAGCTGATGTTATTACTGGATAAATCAGATCCCAGACCAGCCTTCCTGCTCCTCTGATGCTGCTTGGCCTGCTGTGTTCACCCAGCTCTGCACCTTGTTATCCCAGACTGAAATTTGGTTTTGTCGATCATTTTTTTGTTTTGTGTTTTTTTAAACAAGGTGGCTTCTCTCTCAAAAAGAATGCATGTTTTGTTTTAACATTAGAACAGAAGTTTCTTAAGCTAAAGTAAAATTATCTTTAACCATTTTATTACAGTTCTTTGAAGAAGTTACATGTACTGTGGATAAAGGGGAGCCTGTAGATGTAATATCGTTGGATTTCCAAAAGGCATTTGATAAGATGTTTCATCAAAGAAATTAGGGGGTAAAAGATGAGCACAGATTGAAGATTGACTGATTGGCAGGGTGTGATGAGTGAAGATCCTCAGAGGTCTGTACAACAGGGTTCAACTGTTTACAATTTACATCAATGACTTAGATGAGAGGAGCAAGAGCGTGGTAGTTAAAGTCATAGATGAGGATTCGTAGGACAGACCGTCCATCATGAAGAAGATGTCAGGCATTGAATCTTCCCATATTTTGGTGAAATCATTTGTGTTGAGTTTCATGGAGGATTTCTCTCTATGGAGTCCTCACAAGTTTCTCCCACAATCATCCCAACTTCACCTCATTAACCACCTAATATGCCACTTTTATGCCATTTCCACCAGATGCTATCCTGATTCTCCCTCTCGCCATCACCTAGATATTCCGGGATTCCTGCTGTTTGTGACCGCCACCCCAGTCAAATGCTGGTGGTCCTCAGCTCCCTGAATGGTTTTTGATATTTTCCCTGAATGTAGTAGTTATTTTCTTTGTTCGCTCATGGGATGAGGGCATTGCTGGCTGGTCAGAATTTATTGCCCATTCCCAATTTCCCAGAGGGCAGTTAAGAGTCAACCACATTGCTTTGGGTCTGGAGTCACATGTAGGCCAGACCAGGTAAGGATGGTAGCTTCCTTCCCTAAAGGGCATTAGTGAAGCAGATGGGTTTTTCCGACAATCGATAATGGATTCATGGTCACCATTAGATTCTTAATTCCAGATATTTCATTGAGTTCAAATTCCACCATCTGCCATGGCGGGACTCGAACCCGGGTCCTCAGAACATTATCTGGGTCTCTAGATTAACAGTCCAGCAATAATACCACTAGGCCATCGCCTCCACTGAAGGGAGTTAAAAGTTAAAAGGAAACTGTTTTGCCAATAGGGACCTGGTGGAAAGGCTGATGAAGAGCGGGGCTGTCCTCCTCTCCCAGGGCAGAAACACTAGTCTGGTCTAAACTTGCCGCCTGGATCAGAGAGTACAGAGGAATGGGCAGCAAAATTGCAGGAACGTCGATTACCTTCTCTGCCCTGCCAGGGTAAGGTGGCATCTTTTCTCCACTACCTTTTACTCACTCTATCATTTCCAATGAGGCTTATGCTCTAACACCCTCACCGTCAAATGCAACATATTGCTTCACTTGCCATCTCAATCCACCCAATCCCACAAACCTAGGGACCCTGCATGGCCTCTCCTCTGTCTGTTCACTCACTCTCAGGCCACCTCACCATCTTTGCCCCTCCTGCACCAGAACTAACAAACTGTGACAGCCACTTTCATCTCACTCAATTCCTACTTTTGTCCCATTCTAAGAGAAAACAGCCCACAGTAGGGCAGAGAGAGCCACGATGAGTGGCGAGATGTCCGACATTTGGCTATGGTGACAGAATCTTGACCATGATGGTGCAAGTGCCTGAATGAATGTGCCCATGCCTCTGGACTGATGTGAAATGAATCACTTGACTGGTTGTACAGGAAACCCCCAAATGATGGAAACCCCCTGGACTTGACTGGGGTTACTCTCCTCTGGCTTTGAGACATGCCTATTTGGTTGCTGCAGTGTGTTTGCCCACTCATGCTATTGGTGTGACATTGAGAAAGGATGATACCATATAGCAAACTGTCAACACCTTTCACTGATGACTGCTAACAAACCCTCTTGGCTTTGCTTCTGCACTGAACAGCAAGGGAAGACTGAAGCACAGTCTTGAGATGCCTACGAGTCCAGTCCATGAGAGAGCTGCCAGGCCTTGTGTGCTAAGTGCCCTGGCAGCAGTATTACAATGAAAGGTGCTGGTGCAGGCCAAAGTGCAGTATTGAGGTGCAGAAATCCTCTCGAAGTGAATTGCAGATGTGGCATGCTGATAGTGCAAGGTTGGTACCAGTCAGTTGCCAAGGTCCATTCTTTGGGATTACTGCTCATGGAAAGCATGCTGAGGTGTTGTTGCCAGGTGTCCAAGTTGGATGTCCAGTGTTGCCAAGCACCCGCTCAGACTTCCATGTTGGGAATTCCCAGCATCTAGTTTCTATCCGGCATCTGGGAGAATGGGGGTCAGCATATTATTGAGGTAAGATCGTGATCATGGTGATAATGAACATTAATCCCCAGGAATATACTTCTCCCTGCTCACTAGTGAGATTTTGGCTTGAGATCCAAGAGTTGGAAAATGCTAATTGTCAGCATTGATGTCGAGAAAGGCCTTCTAGGACATCCCACAGGATTCTCCCAAATTTCTCACCATTGACCCCAATGTTCAGGACTAGGGAAGGTTCCTCCCAGGGAGTTTGCAAATAGTTGTCCAGATAGGTTGGGGGAGTGGGTAAAAATCTGGCACATGGAGTTTAATGCAGTAACATGAGAAGTTGTTTGCTAAGTACGTAAAATTTAAAAACTGATTCCTAGGATGGCAGGACTGACATATGAAGAAAGATTTAATCGACTGGGCTTGCACTCACCGAAAGTTAAAAGAATGAAGGGGGAATCCCATGGTAACATATAAAATCCTGACAGGACTGTACAGGCTAGATGTGGGAAGAACGTTCCCGATATTGGGGAAAAAGTCCAGAACTAGGAGTCACAGCCTAAGAATAAAGGGTAAGCCATTCAGGACTGAGATGGGGAAGAATTTCTTCACTCAGAGAGTTGTGAACCTGTGAAATTCTCTCCCACAGAGAGCTGTTGGGGCCATTTTATTAGATACATTCAAGAGAGAGCTGGACATAGCCCTTGCCGCTAAAGGGATCGAAAGGTCTGGAGAGAAAGTAGGAGTGGGATCTTGAAATTGCATCAGCCATGATTAAACGGTGGTGCTGGCTCAAAGGGCTGAATGGTCTACTCCTGCACCAGCTTTCTATGTTTCTATATATTTAAACAGAGAATGACCGCAGAATTCAGAGGTGCAGAGAAATCTGGGTGTTCTAGCACATGAGTCACAAAGGATAATGCACAGCTACAGCGTGTAATCAAGGAAGCTAACTGGATGTTATTTTTTATTACAAAAGTAACTGAATATTAAAGTAAAAATGTTATACTTCCAGTTATGCAAG
Source organism: Ginglymostoma cirratum (assembly GCA_024137785.1). NCBI lineage: Eukaryota > Metazoa > Chordata > Chondrichthyes > Orectolobiformes > Ginglymostomatidae > Ginglymostoma > Ginglymostoma cirratum. Next base: position 34,689,383 of record JAHRHZ010000040.1, on the reverse strand, counting down.
GAAATGGTCAGACTACATCTTGAAGTCTGTGTACAGTTTTGGTCTCTTTTTTCTCAAGGAAGAATGTGGATACGTTGGAGATGGTACAGAGGTGGTTTATTAAATTGGAACTTGGAATGAGTGAGCTGTCTTATGTGGAAAAGTTACACAGTGCTCGCTTCCACTGGAGTTGAAGAGTGAAGGATGCCTTAAGTGTATATGGTCATGAATGGTCTCAACAAAGTGGGTATGGAAATAATATTTCCTCTTGTGGGAGTGTTTCAAACCACAGGAGATGATTTCAAAATTAGGGGTCACCTTTTTAGGATAGAGTTGAGGAAAGGTTTTTCTACTGTCAGAGCATTGTGTGACGTTGGAACTCTACCTCACAAGGTGGTGGATACAGGATTATTAACTATTTTTAGGAGAGAGATGGATAGATTCTAGTTAGGCAGGGCAATCAGGTGTTGTTGGCATAGACAGGAATGTGACATTCGAAACACAAACAAATAGCTATGATCTTGTTGCATGGTGGAGCAATCTTGAGGAACCAGTGGGCTATTTCTGCTCTTAGTCACCTGTTCATGTGGGCAAAGAAATAGGTTTTATGGAGCACTGTAGAGGAGCAATGAGGAAGGAGAAGGTGGGGAAGAATTTTGAAATGTATGGCTGAGGCAGTTCAGGACAAATTACCAAATATTGGGCATGTTTAAAATCTGAGATAAGGACACTTTTTGACATTTTTGCTTTCGAGAACAGTACTTCAGAATTTTTTTTGTTTACTTATTTGTGTGGTTTTCTAGATGATTTAATTTACATATAAAGTTCCACAGAAATGGCCCATAGTGTCTGCTCCGCCTTTAAATTAGACTATGGTTGATCATCCATTGTTAGTTTGCTGTGTTATTTCAATATCACTCGATGTCATAACCATTGTAGATCTGAACAATATCGTAGTGTTATAAAAACTGTCTATGAGAAAAATGGCAAGACTGGAAAATCAAAACTAATAAAGCTACCAGTGTGTAAATAGGACACACACACACACACACACACGTTGGACATTGGATAATATTATTCAGCCAGCATAAATGGACAGATGTTCTCTACAGTTATTTTGCCTTTATATTAAAAAGTTGTCACAAGCAATTTAATGAGGAATAAAGAGTTATGAGATGCCAAGGACTGATTAATTAAAAGCATGTTCTTATTAATTCTGTTAGATCCTCACATTAGGAAGCCTGGCTGATTAGAAAATCCGTACAGCTGATGGGAATACACAAGTAATTGAGAAATAACAAGCAACCAATTTGACTGTTTGCAATTTTGAGCTAGCAGGATGAGAATTCCATTGTAAGTGTTAATCTAAAGCCCTGCTGTGTTGTAACAAAAACCTATTAGAAATAACAAGCAAGTATCGCCTTGAGCCACGCTGGGGTGGGTACCCACTCAGAGTCTTCTGGGTTCAGGCTTCTCTCACTTTAACCAGAGCTTTCAGTCCTTACTGCCACTATGAACAAGCGCTGACAATCTGCAGTCTTTTGTTTGGATGAGCTAGCAAGTGGATGCCCTTTACTCTCAGCCCAAGTGGATGTCAATGATCCTATGGAACTGTTTCAAAGAAGGGTAGTGTGTGCTCTAAGTTTCCTGCTCAATTCTTCTGCAATAGGATCATCGAACCTTTGAAGAAATTAAGAACAGGCTTAGACCTTTCGGTCCTTCTGTCTTGTTCAAGCCTGCCATTTGATAAGATCGTGGCTGACACAGTTGGGGTCTGAATTCTGCTTTGCTGTCCCTGCAATTTTTGTCTCCATTCTTAGACAAATGTCTATCAAACAAAGGCAAAGATACTAACAATGTTATAAATCTGAAACAAACACAGAACACGAGAGAAACTCAACAGGTCTGGCAGCATCTGAGGAGAAACAAACAGAGTTAATGTTTTGAGGCCAAAGCGACTTTTCTTCAAAACTCATACAGCTCTGAAGAATAGTCATATCAGACTCAAAACATTAACTCTACTTCTCTCTCTAAAGAATCTATCAAATCTGCCTTAGAAATACTCACACACCTCCATAGATGTCTGAGGACAGTCATATTACATAGCTGACCTCTTATTTTTAAACAATGACATCTAGATCTAGAATCCACATGACGAGAAACATCCTCTCAGCATCCACCTTGTTAAGTTTACCTTCTATGTTTCAACAAGATCACCTCTCAGTTTTCCAAACTCCAATCAATAGAAACACAGTCTATCCAATCTTTCTACATCAGATAACACCTTCATCCTAAGACCCACTCAAGTTAGCCTCCTCTAAACTGCTTCCAATGCAACCATGTCCTTTCTTAAATAAACTGACTAAAACTAAACACAGTCCTCTTGATATGGCCTCTGCAATGTCACCTAAAACTGTAGCAAAACATCCCTACTTTATATTCCATTGTCTTTGTGATGAGGACATTAAACATAAGAATTAGAAACAGGAGTAAGTAATTCTGCCCCTCGAACTTACCCAACCATTTAATGTGATCACAGCTGATCTTAGTTCAGCTTCAACTCCACTTTCCTGCCCACTTTCCACAACCTTCCAACTCATTGCTAAATATTAACAACAACTTTCCATTTGCCTTCCTAATCGCTTGCTCAACTGCATGCTTTGGAAACTTGTATGTACGAGGACCACCCATATTGCAAGTAATTTAGAGTTCCGCAATCTCTCCGCAATTGAACAATGTTTTGCTTTTCTACTCTTCCCGTCAAAGTGGGCAAGTTCACAATTTCCCATATTATACTTGATCTACCAATGTTTTGTCCTTTCACTTATCCTATCTATATCCCTTTGCAAACACATTATGTCCTTTATACAACACATTCTCCTCCTGATCTTTGTGCCATCAGCAACTTCAATAGCCTTACACTTAGTCTCTTTATCCAAATCATTGGATATTGTAAACAGTTGAGGGCCCAACCCTGTTTCCTGTGGGACTCTGCTCAATACATATTGCCAACACAAAAATGGCTTGTTTATGCCTACATTCTGCAGTTCACCAATCCTTTTTACATGCTAATGTGTTACCTCCAATACAATGAACTTTTTTATATAGCAATTGCAAAAAAATGACAATGTTTAGCTATTGCTCCCATACTGGCTCACTTCATTAACTCTGTCCATTTAATTCCATCTTCTCCATTTCTCACAAACTATTTCGCATTTTTCTTTTCCAATGTTTTTCTTTACAACGTGATGACAGATTGATTCTGGAAGTTCATTATATACACCCTGACAATGCTTTGTGCAAACATATTGTCCTAACCTTTATCATGATTCCCCTAAGTTTCTGCCTTCTGGCTGTTACCTCACTGAACCAGAAGAAATAAACTTTTCTTAATCATCTGGCTGCTGCCCTTAATGGTTTTTGACTGCCTCTAATCGGAGTCTCTCTTCTTGGTGAAACTCTGTCTATATCGCCTAAATCATTTGCAAGAATCTCCTCTGTGACCTCCCCATGACATGGACATCCTTCCTCGGTCATCAGGGATGGCACAGTAACCCAAGCAACGCAATCAAAAACACTAACTGAGTAACCGATCTTTTCAGTAATGTTCGTAATTATGACAAAAATGGCTGACACTCTACTGCACAACATCAGTAGTTCATTATATGGGAAGTGGTTGCACCATGAGATGGCATTATAAATGCATTCTTTTTGTGTTTCTCGAGGTGTTAGTGTTACTATAGAAACATAGGATTGCTGGGTGATTAATGATCATTAATTCACCCTCAACTATCCTTGCATTCTCATGGTGCATTGATAATGAAGTCGTTGCTCTGAAAGATTGACAATGTAACCTGCTGTGGTATTATTTCAATTATTAAACATTTGTGCTTTATTCTAGCACAGGATTTTCTTCAACTGAGGTTCAGGCATTATAACTATACCCTTTAATCTGAAGCGTTGCCATTGTCTTCTGTTTACTCTTGGGGATTGTCATTGTAGTTTGACACAATGTTCTGGTTACGCTAAGGCATTTTCACTGTATTGTCACACATTATTCACTTCACTTTGTGAGATCAACACATGTTTCCTTTGAATACTTTCCTTTGAATTTCTTGGAACATCACTATGCTAAAGGTACCATATTTATTTTTTCAAAAATGAGGTTCATTGAATGTGGGAATCACTGGCAAGGCCATAATTCATTGCCCAATCCTAATTGCCCTGTAGTAGAGGCAGTGAGGCATCAGTGAACAGCCTCACAATGAAGAGAATGTCAAGTTGTTGCTTTAAATGGAAACAGAATCCCACTTCTTTGAGTCATAGAGTTGTACAGCATGGAAACATGGATCATCGATAGGGTGCATAGCCAAGGTGTTTTCTTTTCCAGAATAGGGGAGTACAAAACTAGAGGGCATAGGTTTAAGGTGAGAGGGAAAGATTTAAAAGGGACCTAAGGGGCAACTTTTCCACGCAGAGTGTGGTGCATGTATAGAATGAGCTGACAGAGGAAGTGTGCAGGCTGTCCCAATTACAACATTTTAAAGGCATCTGGATGGGTAGATGAATAGAAAGAGTTTACAGGGATATGGGTCAAATGGTGGTAAATGGGAATATATTAATTTAGGATATCTGGTCATTATGGATGATTTCTCTTCACAGATGCCTCCAGACCAGCTGAGCCTTTCCAGCAATTTCTACATTTGTTAGCTCTCTTTCTAGACTGCCTCATATGAAGAAACATCCTATCTAGGTCTACTTTGCCAATTTCGCCGTCTTATAAACCTAAATAAATCTCTACTCATTCTCTTCAACTCTAAAGAATATTGGCCTAAACTGCACAATTTACCTTCATAAGACAAACTTCTCATCTCCGGAATCAATCTTGTGAGCCGCCTCTGAATTGCTGCCAATGCAACTCTATCCCTCAACTAAGGGGATCACAACACTCTGGTTTCACTGAGAATACAAGGTGTAGAGCTGGATGAAAACGGCATGCCAAGCAGCATCAGAGGAGCAAGAAGGCTGACATTTCGGGCCTAGACCCTTCTTCAGATTTTCTCAGATTCTCCAGCATCGGCAGTTCCTACCAACTCTGATCTCACTAATGCCTTTTATTGTTGTAGCATCACTTCCTACTTTTACACTCTATTCCTTTGGCAAAATATCTCATTATTTCCATTGACCTTCCTTATTACTTGCTCCCCTTGCGCATTAGCTTTCTGCGGTTCATGCGCAAGGGCATCAAGATCCTTATGCACTGACGCACTCTGAACTTTATTTCCATTTCGATAGTCAGTCATTTTTCTAGTCTTCTTGACCAAAACAGATAACTTCCCACTTATCCATGTTAAAGTTCATCTGCCAAATTTTGGTCCGTTCTTTCCATTTGTAAATTTCTTATTTCTTCATTGCAACTTACTGTCTCACCTATTTTAGTGTTGTCTGCAAATTTAGCTTCAGTATTCTCTATCCTTACAGCTAGGTCATTAATATAGATTGTAAATAGTTGGAGCCCAAGGACCGAATCTGATTTGATTTGATTTATTATTGCCACATGCACCTAAGTACAGTGGAAAGTTTTGTTCTGTGAGTAGCACTGTCAGATCACAACATACAAGGGCATACAGATCATAGGGTGCTTAGACAGCGCAAGCATAGAAGGTTACAGCTGCACAGGAGGTGCACAAAAGCAAGATCAACATTAGATTCTAATAACAACAGGGAAGAAGCTATTGTTGAACGTATTGGGGTGTGTGTTCAAGCTTCTATATCTCCTGCCTGATAGAATGGGTTGAAGAGAGTATTACTGGGGTGGGAGGGGCCTATAATGATGTTGGCAGCCTTTCCACAGCAGCAAGAACTGTAAATAGAGTCCATAGATGGAAGGTTGGCTTCTGTGATGGTCTGGGCTGCGCACACCATCTTCTGTAGTTTCTTATGGTCCTGGGCACAGCAGTTGCCATAGCAGGCCATTATTCATCCAGATAGAATGCTTTCTATAGTGCATCTGTAAAGGTTAGTGAGGGTCCTTATGGACTTGCTAAATTTCCTAAGCAGCCTGAAGAAGAATAGGCGTTGTTGTGCCTTGTTGACCATCACACTCCCAGGACCTTGACAATCTCAACCCTCTGCACCTCAGTTCTGTTGATGTAGATGGGGGCATGTCCTCCTCCTTTCTTCCTGAAGTCAATGATCAGTTCTTTTGTTTTGACGACATTGAGGGAGAGGTTGTCATCATTGCACCATGGCACCAAGCCCTCTATCTCTTTCCTGCGTTCTGCCTCATCATTGTTTGATATTCGGCCTAAAGTGATGGTATCATCAGCAAATGTATGGATAGCGTTCGTTCAAAATTTGGCTACAAAGTCATGAGGGTGCAGGGAGTACAGTAGAGGGCTGAGTACGCAACCTTGCAGGCTTCCAGTGTTCAGGATTATCGTAGAGAAGGTGCTGTTATCCATCCTCACTAATTGCTGCCTGTGTGTCAGGAAGCTGGGGGTCCAGTTGCAGAAGGAGGACTGGAGACCTAGGACTCAGAGCTTTGAGATTAGTTTGGTAGGTATTATCATGTTTCAGGAGCAGCTGTAATCGATAAATAGGAGCCTGACATAGGTATCTTTATTATCCAGGTGTTCCAGGGATTAGTGTAGGGCTAGGGAAATGGTGTCCGCTGTAGATGCCTATGAACACTGGCAAACCCTGTATATCCCACTGGTTACATCTTACAGTCAGGAAAAGACTCACTTATCCTGACTCTCTGCTTTCTGTTAGTTAGCCAATCCTCTATCCAAGCTGATAAATTGCCCCAAATCCAATGTGACCACCTTTTGTATTCATCTTTTTGTGTGGCACCTTGTCAAATGCCTTCTGGAAATCTGAATACACAACACCATTTGTAGTGGAGCCCCATTATTCAGCTTGCTTTTTACATCATCAAACAACTTTAACAAATTAGTCAAATATGATTTACCCTTCATAAAGCCACGCGGAGGCTGAGAGGATACTTGATAGAAGTATATCAAATTATGAGATGCATGAATATGTTGACAGTCAGAACTTTTTTTCCCATAGTTGAAATGTATAAAAGCATGGGACATGCATTTAAGATTAGACAGGGAAAGTTCGAAGGAGATAGTGAATGTTGTCTCATTGTTCCGAAGGGTAATAGGAATAATCCTGGAAATTACAGGCATGTGAGCCTGTAGTGGTATGGAAATTATTGGGAAAGGTTCACAGGGACAAGATCTGTATGCATTTAGTAGCAAATTGACTTAATAGGTATAGACAGCATGGCTTTGTTTAGGAAAGGTCATGCCTCACTAACTTGATCGAGTTTTTTGAGGAAGTGATGGAGATGATTGACGAAGGAAAAGCAGTTGATTTTGTCTACATGGACTTCAGTAAAGCCTTTGACAAGGCCCCTCATGTCAGACTGATACAAAAGGTGAAGTCACATGGTATCGGGGTGAGCTGGCAAGATGGATAAAGAACTGACTTCATCACAGGAGACAGAGGGTAGCGGTGGAAGGATGCTTTTCAAAATGGAGGTTTGTGACTAGTGGTGTTCCACAGAGATCAATGCTGGGACCTCCGCTGTTCATGATCTATAAAAATGATTTGGAAGAGACCATAGCTGGTCTATTTAGTAAGTTTGCAGATGATGCAAAGATTGATGGAGTTGCGGATAGTGAGGAGGGTTTTTAGAAGATACAGCAGGATATCGATCAATCGGAGACATGGGATGAAAAATAGCAGATGGAGTTTAATCTGGACAAGTGTGAGGTTGAAAGTCCAGGTTGAAATTATACAGTGAATGGCAGAACCCTTAGGAGAATTGATATGCGGAGGGATCTGTGAGTACAAGTCCACTGATCACTGAAGATGGCAGCACAGGTAGATAAGGTGGTTAAAAAGAAAGGCTAATAGCATGCTTGACACCATTGGAAGGGGTATTGAGTAGAAGGATAGACAAGTTATGCTGCAGCTTTACAGAAATTAGTTAGGCCACACTTGGAATATTGCGTACAGTTCAGGTCACCAAAGTACCAGAAGGATGTGGATTATTTGGAAAGGGCACAGAAATGGTTTACCAGGATGTTACCTGGTATGGGGGATTTTAGTGATGAAGAAAGGTTGGATAGACTGAGATAACAAGGTGTAGAGCTAGATGAACACAGCAGGCCAAGCAGCATCAGAGGAGAAGGAAAACTGACGTTTCGGGTCTGGACCCTTCTTCAGAAATGGATAGACTGAGTTTGTTTTCACTGGAATGCAGGAGGTTGAGGGGCAATCTGATTGAAGTTTATAAGATTGTGAATTGCATGGATAGTGTGGAAGGTATGATGCTTCTACCCAGGGTGGAGGGGTCAATTACTATAGGATCCAAGTTCAAGGTGCGAGAGGGGAAGTTTACAAGAGATGTGAGAGACCGGTTTTTCACACAAAATGCCTGGAACATGCTGCCAGAGGAGATGGTGGAAGCGGACACAATAGTAGCATTCCAGAAATGTGGATGAATACATGAATAGGAAGGGAATAGAGGGATAACAAGGTGTGGAGCTGGATGAACACAGCAGGCCAAGCAGCATCATAGGAGCAGGAAAGCTTGACGTTTCGGGCCTAGACCCTGATGAAGGGTCTAGGCC
>JAHRHZ010000040.1:34656435-34680356 GCA_024137785.1 Ginglymostoma cirratum | reverse complement strand
CTTTCTGATGAAGGGTCTAGGCCCGAAACGTTAAGCTTTCCTGCTCCTATGATACTGCTTGGCCTGCTGTGTTCATCCAGCTCCACACCTCGTTATCTCGGATTCTCCAGCATCTGCAGTTCCTATTATCTCTGATACAAGGGAATAGAGGGATATGGATTTTGCAAGTGAAGACAGTTTTAATATAGAAGGGCAAAATGTGTCAGTGCAGGCTTGGAGGGCTGAAGGGCCTGTTCTTGTGCTGTAGTGTTCTTCGTTCTTTGGGATGTGAGGGGTAAGTTTTTTACACAGGCAGTGGTAGGAGACTGGAATGCACTGCCAGGGGTGGTGGTGGAGGCAGATACAACAGGGGCATTTAAGAGACTTTTAGATAAGTGCGTGAATATGCAAGGAATGGAGGGATATGGACCAAGGGCAGGCAGAAGGTATTAGTTTAATTCACTGTCATGTTCAGCACAACACTGTGGGCAAAAACTCCTGTTCCTGTGCTGTACAGTTCTATGTTCTCTGTTCTACAGCCTTTGGTTTATCATTTACTATTGGATTGGTACTAATATTCTCCACCATGAAAACTGAAGAAAAATATTGTTTTCGTGACGCTGCCATTTCTCTTCAGTCTCATTCTCCAAGGGGCCAACATTCACTTTAGCTACTCTCTTTCCTTTTATACAATTATAGATGCTTTAGCTATCCATTTTACTTTTGCATTAGTTTTCTTTCATAATTTGCCTTTGCTTTGTTGTTACTTTTTAGTAACTCTTTGCTGATCTTTAATATTTTCTTAGTCTTCCAGCCAGCCACACAACTTTGCATATGGTATGCCTTTTGTCTTTATATTATCTTTAACCTCTTGCTTTGCCGTTGGTGTCTCACTCAAGAAGAAATGCCTTGATGTCAAGGGCAGACACTTTAGAGTTTGTGACGATTCTGTGATAGACGTGTTCTGTCCTGTTTCTCTCACAGAGGGGTGTTGTCAGAGTGGAACTGAAATGTCTCCTTCAGACAGGGAAGTTGGGTCAACCACTTTGAATTCTCCCTGAGGTTTTTTTTTAAAGTAAGACATAAGAATCATAAATGGGTGGAGTCAGGCTCACACAGACCCAAAAGGACTTTAGTTTTGCTTTCAGTTGGTTGACGGCATTTGCTGGCTATTGGAGCTGAAAGCTTGGGTTCCCTGCTGTTAGAGCGAAGTCTCAGACAGAGAGGCTTCCTCTTAAAAAATCAAAGGGGGAAAATTGTTTCTTTCATTGTTTATTTCTTCCTGCTGGACTGGAGCGAGAGAGACAGCATGTGAGAATAATAGAGATAGTAGGAACTGCCGATGCTGGAGAATCTGAGATAACAAGGTGTAGAGCTGGATGAACACAGCAGGCCAAGCAGCGTCAGAGGAGCAAGGATGCTGACGTTTCGGGTCGAGACCCTTCTTCAGAAATTATGTTAGAATAATAAATGTGTTGCTGAATTGCCTTTGGCAATGGTGTGTTTATGGGATGCTGCCTAGATCAGAACAGTTCATTATTCTAGGTTAAATAATATATTATCTTTTTAAGTATTTCAATAGAGTAAGGTCAAGCCAATTCTTCTTTTTGTTGTATTTTAAATGCATCGTAAGAATAAAGTAAGTTTTGATTAGATCTTATTGGTGGACCAACCAAATCGTATCTGAAACTCAACGCCTTACATTTGCCTTTTGAAAAAGATTAGGTGCCATAACATAATTTGGGGAGTCTGGTCTGGTCTATAACAAGTTCTACTTCTTCGTTCATGTTTGGACTGAGGTCTGTAGTTGAGTATCTCTTGTACAATTCAAATTGAAGGATGTGTTATTGCTACGTAAGTGCGCTATTATAGCGTTGTTCATGATACCTTTTCATCATACAACTGTAGTGGGAAACTATTCTGATCATAGCTGGAATACTGTGGACAGTTTTGGGCTCCTTTTCTAAGCACAGATATACTGGCAATGGAGGCAGTCAAGAGAAGATTCACAAGGCTGATGCCAGATATGGAGGGCTATTTTGTTGGGTAGATTGGCCTGAACTTGTTGGAATACAAAAGAATTAAAGATGACCTTTACTGCTTTATTCATTCACGGGATGAGGGTGTCGCTGGCTGGGCAGCATTCATTGCCCGTCGTTAATTGCCCAGAGTCACCATGTAGGCCAGACCAGGTAAGGATGGCAGCTTCCCTCCCCTAAAGGACATTAGTGACCAGATGGGTTTTTCCCAACAATCAGCTATGGGTTCATGGTCATCATTAGATTCTTAATTCCAGATATTTGATTGAATTCAAATTCTACCATCTGCCATGGCAGGATTCAAACTCAGCTCCCCAGAACATTATCTGGGTCTCTGGATTAGCAGTCCAGCAATAATATCACTAGGCCATTGCCTCCCCTTGTTGAAACATACACGATTCTTAGCAGATTAACAAGGCAGACATGGAAAGGTTGTTTCCCCCTGTGGGAGAGTCAAGGACTAGAGGCCATAATCTCAGATTAAGGGAATGCACATTTGGGACAGAGATGAGGAGGAATTCTTACTCTCAGGGGCTAGTAATTTGATGGAATTCTTTACCATGAAGGCTTTTGATATTGGGTCAGCCAATGTTTTCAAGGCCAAGATTGAGAGATTTTTTATCAATTAGAGGATCAAGGGTTATGGGGAAAAGGAAGGGAAGTGGAGTTTAGGATAATCAGTCAGCCATGATCTCACTGAAAGGCACAGCAGACTTGATGGGCTGAGGAAGTTCTGAGGAAGGGTCACCGGACCCGAAACGTTAACTCTGTTTTTCCCTCCACAGATGCTGCCAGACCTGCTGAGCTTTTCCAGCAACTTCTGTTTTTGTTCCTGATTTATAGCAACCACAGTTCTTTCGGTTTTTATTTAGTCTTGATGGGCTGATGGCTGACGTGCTCCTATGTCTTCTGGTATTATTTTGCTAACAATTGAGATTAGACTGGCGGGGAGGTAATTGATTGGATTTCCCTTCTTTTTGAGGGCTGATATGTTTGATTATTTTCCTACTTTCCCCACTCTGAGACTTGAACTCGTGGAACTTTCCTCTGATCAAGAGAATAGCCACGGAAACCATACCACTTTCTGCTCCTGATTCAGTGTTCCTTGCAATGTAACACAGAAGGTGGAGAAAGGGCACTTAGTTTTAATTTATTTATATCCACCTTAATGGGAGAGATTGAATAAAAGGCAATACTTTTCTCACCAGGAAGCTATTCACATTAAAATGCCAGCATATTACCAATTGTCTACCCTTGGTGCAATGGTGTCATTTGGCTCTGGTCATTTATCTTTTATTCTGTTTTATGTTCCATTAGCTGGGAATCCAGTTTATTAGAAACTTCCAGCATTGACGTTAAGTGTTTCGTTTTACCCATCTAAATTATATCTGTTGTATGAATTTCTCCTTACCACGAGTTTTAAAACCCATCATAAAATAGAGGCTACTGACAGCCATCTTTAAAGAAAAAAATAATATTTTATGCTCTTAATATCCTGTGTTTGAATAGAAGTAATTTCCAGGCACCATAACTGCTCCTTTTCTCCTACTTCTGACAATAACCTGGATTTTATTACCTTTTGTATTTGGCACTGGTTACAAATCATTCAGTCTAGCAGCACCTGTTTAGTATGCATTCATTTCTTCTGTGAACAATAACCTTTGTTCCCACCTTTTGTGCCGATGTTCTCAGGAGATTTACCATTCCATTTTTACATAGTTCAGCTCACTGGCATGATCTACTGTGGGCTGTGTTGCTTTGCTACATTTCTGGAGCTCAGCATCACCTCACTCAACTCCTCCACTGTTACTAATGATCCCTCTGCTTAAATCGGCATCTCGCAGTTGGTCTGGTCAGTTGCCTGAATGGCTGGCTTGCAATGCAGTATGACACCAGAATGGGCTCAGTTCCCACACTGGTTGAGGGTACCATGGAGGAACCTCCTTCCCAACCTTTCCCCTCACCTGAGGTGCAGTGACCCTCAGGTTAAACCACTACTGGTTGTCTCTCTCAAATGAAAATATAGGTCTATAGTGACTGGTTGAGCGGAAACCTCCCCCAATTTAAATATTTGAAAGATGGAAGTTATTGCTCTCAGTCCTTGCTCCAAGTTGCATTTTGCTAGCTACAGAACCCACTGCCCTCTCAATCTGAGAGTAAGTGAGTCTGTTTGCAATCTTGATTGACCCTGAAATGAGATTCCATCCTTGCATCTGCATCATCTCTCCAACTGCCGATTTCTACTTCCTAAACTTCACCTGGTTTCACCATGTCTCAGCGTATTTGCTGCTGAAACCCCCATTCATCCTTCTGTCATCTCTACAGCTATGTCTCCCACTCTAAGTCCAAGTTGGATGGCTCCCATTCCTCCCAACGCCCCCAACTCACATCCTTTTGCTCCGCCCTTTGGCCTTGAAATTGAAACATTCATTGGCGATTTATGGGACACAGTGGGGTTACATAGAAACCAAGAGCAGGAGTAGGCCATTCAGCCCTTCAAGCCTGCTCCTTTACTCCAAATGTTCATGGCTGATCTTTGAATCCTGTTCCACTTTCCATCCATACCCTGTGAACACTTGAGACCTCAGAACTATGTTTAACTCTTTCTTGAAAATGAGAAGTCGTTGAGGTTTGGAAGGTATGCTAGGCCTCACCTGTGCCCCATAAAATTGTGGATAATTTGTCGGCCGGTGGGGACACCTCTCAGGATAGTCTTCTGGATGGTCTTACATGCAAACCTGTCAGTGGAAGAAGGGAAGGTTCTGGTCTTGGGAAAGTGTGCAGGCTGTATGTTGGTTATATGTCCATGTGTTAGCACAGTGGACACATTTGTCAGTGTGAAGACCAGGAAGACCAGTGGTCAGACTCATGCTCTGAATAGTTACCTAACCATTAGAATTAATGGCCGGAAATGGTGTGGACCAGTGGATGAGGGAGCAGACCTTAGAGCAACAATTCCACAGTGGTGTTCCCGTCTCTATCCAGATTCACAATTCATAAACCTTACTATCCCAGCACTCACCAGTACTCTGCGCAGTTCGGTTAACTCAATGTGAAACGAAGAAAGTAACATTCTATTGTCTTGGGGACATTTGTCATTTGTAATCAATATCAAGGATGCATGTTCATGATTCCATTTGGCAATCATGGCTGGTAAGAAATAATATCCCCGTGTCTATGCAGATGGGGTAAATTAACATTCATTATCATACTTTGTAAACCACAGTCACATTTACCTGCAAAGGTAGCGTTGCTCTGCTGTAACATAGCAAAGTCTAGGAGTCAGTCAATGCTCAGAGGTGGCACTCCTGCTGCTAAGTTGGAAATGTTCTGCATGCAGGCCCTGCCCCAGAGATCTGCACATGGAAGTCAAGGCTGACTCTCCAATGCAGTGCTGAGGCAGTGCTTACAATGTCTTTCAAATGAAAGGTTAAACTAACGCCTTGCCTTTCTTCGAATAAAAGCACACACAGAGAAAGAAAAACACCAACATTTCAAGCCCAGTACATCTCATCTTTGGATTTGTAATGTTAACTCTTGTTTCTTTTTCTTCTCCACAGACGCTGCCAGATCTTTTGAATTTCTCCAACAATTTCTCTTTTTATGGTTATGTTGGGTAGATCAGTCAATGTTTATTCCTCAGGCAACCTCTCTGGGTAAGTAGCACATTGCTGTCTGAGGGACCTTCCCTGTGCAATCTGTTATCAGCTTTGCAGCAGAGACTACACTGGTAAACAGCACTTTATTCGTTGTGGAGTGATTTGAGACATCCTGAGGTGCAAGTCTTTTTTCTTTATGTAATTAAACCAACCTCGAGCACTCACAGTTTAAGAGCTAAATTAAAAGCAATAGACTGCAGATGTGGGAAATCTGAAACAAAAGCAGAAAGCACTGAAGAAACTTAGTCGATGCGACAGCACCTCCAGACGGAAGGTCACCAGACCCAATACGTTAACTTTGCTTTTCTCTCTGCAGATGCGGCCAGACCTGCTGAGTTTCTCCACTGCTTTCTGGTTTTGTCACAGGTTAAGTGTTGTGTACCCAAGGAATTCTGTCAAATTATAAATTATTCATTGGCTTTAATATCACATGACGAATGACCCGGGTTTTATAACTGACTTTGCTTTTATGTTTTAATATTGTTAATTCACTAGTGCAACAAAGTGTGATGTTTGCAATGTGACATCCGGAGTCTGATGTCGAGGGTGCGACATATGTTGTGCTGCGTAATGGTTCCTCTATAGCTTTGGTCCTCTTCTTCCCCAGATTTTCATTTCAATCCACTCAAAAGGTGTTAAAGCAACACAGAATGAATAGCTTTCGACTAGGATTCCACTGCAAACATTCACTATTCTGTGTGGGTTAAATTAAAATCCTTTAAACCTTAAGATTTGCTGGTGGTGTGTGAATTTTGCGATCATTGATGCAATTGGACCTTTTTTTGTACCTCACACTATATTTTGGGTACTAATGTTCAGTGCAAAAATCATAAATTCTCAAAATGTCCTGGTTGAAATTGAGGTCCTCTTCTGGATGTGATTATTATTCTGGGTGCTCACATTTCCTTCATTGGATGGGGCATTGAGTACAAGAGTTGGCAGGTCATGTTACAGTTGTATAAGACTTTGGTTCGGCCACATTTAGAGTACTGCGTACAGTTCTGGTCGCCACATTACCAAAAGGGTGTGGATGTTTTGGAGAGGGTGCAGAGGAGGTTCACCAGGATGTTGCCTGGTATGGAGGGCACTAGCTATGAAGAAAGATTAAGTGAACTAGGAATACTTTCATTAGAAAGACGGAGATTGAGGGGGGACCTGATTGAGGTCTAAAAATCATGAGGGGTATAGACAAGGTGGATAACAAGAAGCTTTCTCCCAGAGTGGGGGACTCAATTACTAGGGGTCATGAGTTCAAAGTGAGAGAGGAAAGTTTACGGGAGATATGTGTGGAAAGTTCTTTACGCAGAGGGTGGCGGGTGCCTGGAACATGTTGCCAGTGGAGGTGGTAGACGCAGACACGTTAGTGTCTTTTAAGATGAATCTGGGCAGGTACATGGATGGACAGGGAGCAAAGGGATACAGACCCTTAGAAAATAGATGACAGGTTTAGACAAAGGATCTTGATTGGCGCAGGCTTGGAGGGCCGAAGGGCCTGTTCCTGTGCTGTAATTTTCTTTGTTCTTTGTTCTTATTATCAGTGCAGCAACATGAGTGCTGCATGGTTGCACTGTTTCAAACTGGATTTTAACAGCATAAGGGGCAATGATGGATGGAATGGTGGAAAGTGAGACAGCTACCAAGGCTGAATAGTGATGGTTTTGTTGTGGTTCATCCTGAGTAGCTCTGTGACGTAGGACTCTGAGCTCCACCGTCTGTTCCTCAGGATGCACACCGAGGCAAGCATCAACTGCGCCTGGAGGACCATCAACTCGGTCCAAGATGCTCCTTAGTCTGCCCGAAACTTGCTGGTCTTCCAGGACAGAGAGTTGACCCTGACTGAGTGTTGCGGACTGGCCAAGGCCCAGGACTATGTGCTGAGGGATGCACTAAAGTTTGAGGCAGCTACTTCCAAGGCACAGTGGGGAAGGACCACTGTCTGAAGTCTTCCTGCTGAAGGTAAATGGGGCTCCGCTCAGTTATCAGACCCTCCTGGTGCCTCAAATGCATGTAAATATAATCTGGTTCAAGTAAGATATGCCTTTGGTTTGTTTGGATAGAGTCAAACTCCAATGTTTGTTTGGGTCCTTGATATACAACAGTACAGAACCAAACTGTTCTTCCAACTGTGTGTGCATATATACATAATATCATAGCATCCCTACCGTGTGGAAACAGGCCATTCAGCCCAACAAGTCCACACTGACCCTCCAAAAAGCCTCCCACCCAGACCTATTCCCATAGCTAATCCACCTAACCTACACATCCCCTGGGCACTATGAGTAATTTAACATGGCCAGTCTACCTAACCTGCACATCTTTGGACTGTGGGAGGAAACCAAAGCACCAGGCATAAACCCTAGCAGACACAGGGAGAATGTGCAAACTCCATTCAGGCAGCTGCCCGAGGGTGGATTTGAACCCAGGCCCCTGGCTCTGTGAGACACCAGTGCTAACCACCGGAGCCACCGTGTCACCCAATATATGATAATTTTTTATGAATCAAGTATATTTTTGAAATAAAAAAGGGATCCTTCTGTGCTGTGAAGTTTTGCAATTCTCTGAAACCCAACCTGAATCAGAGGGTGTGAAATTGGACTATCTCATGTAAAATAAACTCATAGCAAAATTAGTTGTATGAACAGGGCTGAAAATTGGAGGTGGGTCACTTTCAGACCAAACAATAGAGATAAGCTTCATCTTCCCTAACCCAAACACTTCAGCAAAGGAGATGGCAGAAAACAGAATTGTTTTTCTTTAAAAAAAAAACGAAACTTCACTTTCAACATCTTCCTGCTTGATGACAAGCCTTCCATTAACATAGAGTGTGCGCAGCCCACAGTAATGAGCCGAGCAATTCAGAGGAGCCTGCACAAGAATAAAGGATTAACTTAATCAAATATGACAATAAAAGGAGAAGGAGAGCGAGGAAAAAAAATGACTGTTTGCTTTAAAATTAACAAATCATAAACAACTGAAGTAAACCGAGCGAATAAAGGCAAAGACGCACACAAATGCGAGTGAACAAGCATGTTACAAAACTGATTAAATAATTAAAAGGGCTGCCTGAAAGGTCAAAGCAAATGCATGCGCATACAGTAATTACAATAATCATCATATTTATTGCCTTAATTGCTGCAATCAGGGATCTGTTTATGAGATGATGACTGTTGGGCGACTCGCCTTTAATATAAAATATTTCACGCTGCCCTGTTTTAGGTTTTGATGTGAGTCAGTAGATGGTGTTGTTGAAAGGTGTTAGATGAAGCAGCCTTGATTTTTATCTTGTAGAAAGATACTGTTATAATGGATCTGGAAATAAAGTACATCATAACAGGAGGCAATGACCCAGTAGTATTATCAATGTACAATTATTCTGAGACCTGGGTAAAGATGCTGGAGCCCTGGGTTCAAATCCTGCCAAGGCAGATGGTGGGAATTCAACAAAAAGCTGGAATTACAATTAATGATGATCAGTTGTTGGGGGGAAAACGCCATCTGGTTTACTAAGGTCTTTGCAGAGAAATAACAACAGGCCTTATATGGTCTGGCCTCTACATGACTCCAGGCTCACTCTCAACTGCTGTTATAACCATAGAAGTAGGGGTAGGGTCTTCAACCCCACAAGTCTTGCTGTCACATTCACGATGATCGTGGCTGATCATCAAGTTCAGTACCACAATCTTGCCCTCCCCACCATATCCCTTGACCTCTTGAGCCACAAAAGCTATGTCCGGTGACCAAAACTGCGCACAGTATTCCAAGCGTGGTCTCACCTGTGTCCTGTAAAATTGCAGTAAGACATTTTTATATCTATACATGAATCCTCTCACTATGAAGGCCACTATACTGTTGGCCTTCTTTACTGCCTGCTGCACCTGAGTTATTTTCAGCGTCTGGTGCACGGGGATTCTCAGGTCCTGTTGAACGTTCCCCTCTCTCAATTTACCGCCATTCAAATAATAATTTGCCTTCCTATTTTTGCTACCAAATTGGATAACCTCACATTTATCTTTACTCACCTGCCATACACTTTCTCACCCACTTATCCTGTCCAAATCACACTGTAACATCTATGCATCCTCCTCACAGCTCACCCTTCCAACCAGCTTTGCTTCATCTGCAAATTTTGAGATATTACATTTAGTTTCCTCATCTAAATCTTCAACATATATTGTGAGTTGGGAAGCACGATTCCCCGTTTGTAAGTCCACGTTGACTGTGTCTGATTTTACCACCGTCTTCTAAGTGCTGTATGATAAAATCCATGATAATGGGCTCTAGCATCCTCCCCACTACCAACGTCAGACTCACTGGTCTATAATTCCCTGTTTTCTCTCTACTTCCCTTTACATATATTGGGGGTCCATTAGCTACATTAGCTTATTGAGAAATGGGCAATACGGCCTGGCCGAGACAGTGGCGAATGAATATATAAAGAGAAGAGATTTTCCTCATCAATCTGTTCAGGGATGTCGTGACACATCTATGAATAGGTAGGACTTGTGTCCAGGCTTCACTGCTCATAAGTAGGGATACTACCACCGTGTCACAAGAGATCTCACTGTACATGTCAACCACGAGGAAGAAAGTTGCATACATAAAGTAGGAAGACTAGTATGTTCATTAAAATGGAATGAGCAATCTGGAAGAGCCACCAGACCATTGACCACATGGCAAAATCATCCAATTAGCTCATGATCTGAGGAAAATCCCAAGGTAGTTCCAGTCGTGTGAATTATTTTAATGCAGTCAGCATGTGCATGGCAGCCATTTTGCATCTATTGGGATGCTAATGGTGATAAACTGAGGGATGGTCAGGTTATGGTCTTGGGTGGAATATTGATCTGAACAATCTGCTTTCTTTTAACTGGCAGAACCAACAGAACAGGCCAACGCCTTAATATCTTCTCTCAAGTGTGGCATCTCTGACAATGAGGCATCACCTTACAATTGTAATTGAATCATTTTGGAGTTTGTATATATGATTTTATTTAGGACTTGCTATAAATTATAAACAGCTCATGACAGAACAAGGCCTTTGTCCTTTATGCACGTGAAGGCATTTGCTCCTTCACTGCGGCCTCATTTCCTTGTTCTGTCTTTGTACCTTGTCTTTCTTTAACTTTGTAAATGCTGAACCTGCGATCAGCTTCAATAAGCACATTGACAGCTCTACTGCCTGAGCCTAAACCTGGTGGAGTGTGCTGCTTTCTGTTTTCGAACCAGCATCCATCCAGTTGATTACTTTGGAAACCAGCAGATATTTCAGAATAAACTGAACCGATATATTCTAATGAGTATTTGAAAAATTCAAAGGGATGGACCCACGGTCTGCGATTATCTAAGAATATTAATGATAACTTTAAGGCAGCCTAGTGGTGGTGTTTCTAGACTATTAATCCAGAAACCAATGTAATGTTTTCAGGACCCAGGTTCAAATCCCATCATGGCTCAAAGTGAAATTTGAATTTAATTAAAAAAAACCTTTAGTTAAGAGTCTAATGATAGCTTTAAAGCCATTGTTCATTTCTATATAATCCCATCTGATTCACTAATGTCCTTTAGGAAAGGAAACTGCCATCCTTACCTGGTCTGCCATACATGTGACTCCAGACCCACAGCAATGTGGTTGTCTCTTCACTGCACTCTGAGCAATTAGGAATGGACAATAAGTTTTGGCCTGGCTAGCAATGCCCACATCCTCTGAATGAATAAACAAAAACTAAATAATGAAAAAAAAACATTTAGTTGTGCAACAAGTATAGATATGGGAAAGAATGATCATTTTCCCAATGATTGATGTTAAACTAACTGGCTTGGAGTTTCCTGCTTTCTGTCTGCCTGCCTTTTTGAGTTTTTATCTTACAATCCTACGGAACTAGACCAGAGTCAAGGGAGTTTCAATAAATTGAAATCAATGCATCAACTGTCTTACTGGTCACTTCCTTTAAGAATCTAGGATGGAGCCAGTCAGAACCCAAATAATAGTCAGCATATAGTAGAAGCTGTTACGAAAGAATATATAACAGGGCTCTTGGAACAATTCAAGGTAGTCAGAGAGAGTCAAGGTGGTTTTGCGAAAGAGAAGTTGTGTTTGCCCAACGTATTGGGGTTTTTTGAGACATTAACTTGTGGATAAAGGGGATCCAGTGGATACGCTCTACTTAGATTTTTAGAAAGCATTTGTCAAATTGCAACATTATTTGTAAAAAATGGATGTTTCTGGTGAAAGAGATATTAGCAGGGACAGAAGATCGGCTGGCCAACAGGAAGTAGAGAGTGACATGATTGGATCATTTTTAGATTGGTGAGATACAACAAGTGGTGTGTCATATCGATTGGAGCTGGGTCCTTTACGGTACACAATTGAAATAAATGATAGCATAAGTGAGTGAGAAAAGATATGCAAATAGAGTATTAAAAAAAGCCCAAAAACATGAAATTGCCCATTTTGAACCATAGAATCCCTACAGTGTGGAAACAAGCCCTTTGGCCTAACAAGTCCACACTGACCCTTGGAGAATCCCACCCAGACCCATACCGTTATAACCCACCTAAGCTACATATCCATGAACAACACGGGCAATTTAGCATGGCTAATCCACCTAGCCTGTGCATCATTGGACTGTTGGAGGAAAGTGGATCACATGGAGGACATCCACACAGACACAGGAGAATGGGCAAATTCCACACAGACAGTCGCCCGAGGGTGGAAGTGAACCCAGGTCTCTAGTACTGTGAGGCAGTAGTGCCAGCCACTGAGCCACTGTGCCACCTGGCAGGAAAAAAAATTGAAAAATAGAAGCAGATTATCTAAATGATGAGAGATTTCAGATCTCTGAGATGCATCGGGATCTGGATGTCCTTACACATGAATCACAAAATATTAGAATGCAGGAAAAACAAGTAATTAGCAAAGCTACTGGAGTGTTATCATTTAGCATGAAGGGAATAGAATTCAGAAGAAAAACCAAAAGAACTGCAGATTCTGAAGAAGGTAGGTTATGTTTCAGTTGTATAGGACATCGGTGGGGCTACATCTTGATTACTATGCACACTATTTCTCAACTTATTAAAAGAAGGATTTAAATGTTTTGAAGGCAGTTCAGAGATGGTTGACCACACCAATACTTGCAATGAGGGAAGGTTGGACAGGCTATGCTTGTATCCACTGGAGTTTAGAAGAGTAAACAGTGACTTAAGTGAATCACAAGATCCTGAGGGACTATGATAGGATAGAGGCAGAGAGGATATTTCCTTTTACGGACGAATCTGATAGTAGGGGCTCACTGTTTAAAAATCAGCAGTCAACCATTTAAAACAGAGATTAAGCAAACTTTCATCTTTCAGAGGGTCACGAGTTTTTGGAATTCTGTTCCTGAAAAAGAATTGGAAGCAGAGTTTTTGAACCTTTTTTATGGCAGAAGTAGTTAGATGCTTCATAAACAAGGGGTTGTTAAATTATCAGCAATGAGGTTGGGGGAATATGGATTTAAGGTTGAAATGAGAACAGCCACAATCTTAAGTGACAGAACAGACTCAAGGGGTCAAATGGCTGACTTCTGCTCCTTGTTTCTATGCCTGGGGTTGCGAAACTAGTCAAGTTTCTCATTTGACAGGCAGTAGGTGACTGAAGAGGTGACATATCGAGACCCTTAAGCGGCAATTGACTGATCATCTAACAGCCTTAATTGCTGGAAATCTGAACAAAAAAATGCTCATAGACCTCTTGTCCCGCACAATAGTAGAAGTGGGAAGAAGGGACAAATTTCTCTCCAAGCTACACTAGCTCGTTCTGAATTGCCCTTCTCACCCACTGTCTCATCATCTTTAGGGACGGAAACATTGTGGCCTATGCCAATCATGTAATATCCTTTTATAGTGTTGAAAAGCTATTTCAGGTTACCTCTCAGCTTTGTCTTTTCCGAAGAAAAAGCATCAAGCTGTCCAATCTTCTCCAGTAGTCACAAATTCTCAGTTCCTTTTAGGTCCACTATCTCCAGTAGGTCAGTATGTTCTTTGTAATGGGAAGACCTTCTCTATGAAGGGCTGAGAACCATAACATGTGCCAGTGCAAAAGTTGAAAAGGGTTGTTGAAGGAAAAGGCGAGTGTTAAATGGGTAATCCTGAGAGTGTAGGGAGAGTTAGCAGATGGGATTCAGGAAGATCCAGATACTTACTTCCAGAATCCCAGCCTCCCCATAGGAGTGACTGACTCCTCTGCCATACATTTTCAGATGTAAAGGATTAAACACTTGCATTTTGCAGAATACAACAAAACATATCAAAAAGGCAGTTGGATGTGGAGCTGGATGAACACAGCAGGCCAGGCAGCATCATAAGAGCAGGAAAGCATGACGTTTCAGAAGGGTTTAGGCTCAAAACGTCAAGCTTTCCAGCTCCTATGATGCTGCCTGGCCTGCTGTGTTCATCCAGCTCCACGCCTTGTTATCTCGGTTTCTCCAGCATCTGCAGTACCTATTATCTCAAAAAGGCAGTTGATTGATTTTACTTTAGCTTCAGAGTTACAATCAAAATCTTTTAGCATTAACATAAGAAAAAACAGCTCATATAGGTAATAATGTTCAGTTTAAACATCTATTATTTCTGTTACGAGCTTACGAATTAGGAGCATAAGTTGACCATACAGCCCTTCAAGCCTACTCCATCATTCAATGAGATCATGGCTGATGTGTTTGTACCCCGAATTCCACATTGTCATCTAGCCCCGATGTACTTTAGTTTAGTATCCATACCTGTTTTAAAAATAATCGATGACTTCATCCCAACCACCTTCCGAGGCAGAGAGTTCCAAACTTGCATAACTCACTGACAGAAAAACATTTGACTCAATTCTGTCCTAAAGGGTGACCATTACTTTTAAAACAGTACCCCCTATTTCTATACCCACACTTATGATTTGGAGAGAGACAGATTGACCAGGAGACAACCATCAAGTGGGAGAGATGAGGATCCAACTCAGTCACCAGCACTTAAATGCATTCTAGAGCGGGATAATGTGAGGAGAAGAGAAATAATAATCTAACAGTTATACTTTAGGCAAGTCATGCGGTGATTATTCCTTGGAAGCTGCCATTAGGGATTATATTTCAACTGCAATGTTGTTGATAAACATGAATTTCTAAACTGGTCCAGGGAAAGACAGATTTTATAGATACAGAAAAGAGAGGTGATTTGTGAGTAAGAATTTCTACTTAACGCTAATTTCCAGTTTTTATTTTAAATTAATAGTACAAAAGTAAGGTTTAATTAATTAAAATCATAGGATCCTGGCAACGCAGGAAGAGGCTATTTGGCCCATCACATCCCCACCAATCGTCCAAAAAACGTCCCACCTGGACCCAGCCCCCTTACCCTATCTCCATAACCCCACATTTAGCATGGCTAATCCACCTGACCTGTGCATCTTTGACTGTAGGAGGAAGCTGGAACAGTTGGCCGAAACCCACGCAAACACAGGGGCGAATGTGCAAACGCCACACAGACAGTCACCCACGGAATTGAAACTCGAGTCCCTGGCGGTGTGAGGCAACAGTGTTAACCATTATGCCACCATGCCACCCTACATTACGGTAAGTAGGGTAACTTAAAATTATAAGTTAACGTATGGTAGGGCAGCTCAGTCAAGTGGAATTCCTGTTGTATTGTATGTACAGAGCCATGGACACTTCTCACGACAAGCGCATGTGCGGCAAGTGTCATCAACAGGACAAACTTGAACTCTGGTTTTCAGAGCTTGAACAACGGATAAAATCACTGAGGTACATCTGTGAGGCAGATAACTAAATGAATAGCGCATTCAGAGTGGTGGTGACACATCAAGTTAAGGGAAAACATGCAGGTAGGCAGATCAAATAAGAAAAGGCAAGCAGTGCAAGAGTCCCCAGAGGTTCTACCCACCAACCAATTGTCCCATCTGGATATTGTTGAGGGCAACGCATCATAGAGTTTACACAATGGCTGGGTGTCATTCAGCCAACCATGTCCATATTGGCTCCCAAAAGAGCTACCCAGCTAATCCCATTCTCCAGCCCTTTGTCCGTACCCTGTTAAATTGATCACTTTCAAATATATATCCAGTTCTCTTTTGAAACATTGTATGGAATCTGCCTCCACCACTCTTCCAGTCAGCGCATTCCAAATCCTAACAACTGTCTGAGTGAAGAAATTTCTTCTCATCTCACTCCTAACTCTCCTTCTGACGGTTGTGAAATTGTGACCACAAATAACTGACATAACAAATAGAGGAAACAGAATATTCTTCCTTACCCTGTCAAAAAAAAAATTGGTAGAATTTTGAACACTTCAATAAGGTTACCTCTTAGTCTTTCCAGTGCCAAAGAGAATAAACCCAATTTCTCTCATCTTTCCTTGTGTCATTCCTGGTATCATTATTGTAAATCTCTTTTGCAGTCTCTCGAGACTTTGAACACCCTTCCTTAAGTATAGTGCTCAGAACTGAACACAATACTCCGAATGTGGCATTGAAGGAGAACAGCAATAGACAAGGGCATGCAACCACATGTGACCTAGCTGTAGATGTTCTGTGGAAAAAGAGTGAAAGGGCAGTATCGATAGAGAAGGTTTTATCAAGGGGAACAGACAATTTTCTGTGACAATAAACATGACTCCTGGATGGATTGTTGTCTCCCTAGTGTTAAGGGCGACGATGTTACAGAACAGTACAGGACATTCTAATCGGGGAGGGTAAACAGCCCAAGGTCATGCTCAGTATGATAAGGGTATGCACACTGTGGATGTGAGCATGTTATTTAAGCTGACACTGGAGCGAAAGGTCAGAAATCACACAACACACAACCAATTTTTTTTTTTGCAGCAGCAGCGGGAGCAGTGAGAGCGAGGACCAGGGGCCTGCCGGGAGGTAAGTTCTTCATTTCGGCAGTGGAGCTGAGTGGGAGTGGTTGAATTTCACTCTCGGAACGTGAGTGAACTGATATATTTGAGCACTGGCTAAACCCGAGACACTACACATGTAGTGTCTCCCACCCACCCTCCTCCTCAAACAAAAAAAAACTCTCGTTTACTTTTTTTATCATGTGCTGGTAAGTAGAGTGATTGGGACAATTTTTTTTTCATTTCATTTATCTAGTACTTGATATTATAGTAGGACTAAGTTAAGCTTAAGAGTAAAAATAGCAGGAGATCCTAGACCCGTGTTATGCTCCTCTTGCTCAATGTGGGAGCCCAGGGACGCAGTTGATGTCCCTGACTCCTACACGTGCAGGAAGTGTGTCCAGCTGCTGCTCTTGTTCGACCACATGACGGCTCTGGAGCTGCGGATGGACTCACTTTGGAGCATCTGCGATGCTGAGGAAGTTGTGGACAGCATGTTCAGCAAATTGGTCACACTGCAGATTAGGATTGCTGAGGGAGGAAGGGAATGGGTGACGAAAAGGCAGAGAAAAAACAGGAAGGCTGTGCAGATGTCCCCATGCGGTCATCTCCCTCCAAAACAGGTGTACTGTTTTGGATGCTGTTGAGGGAGGTGGTACACCAGGGGAAGGCAGCAGTAACCAGGTTCATGGCACCATGGCTGGCTCCGCTGTACAGAAGGGTGGGAAAAAGAGTGGAAGGGCTATAGTCATGGGGGATTCGAGTGTAAGGGGAGTAGATAGGCGGTTCTGTGGTCGAAAACGAGACTCCTGAATGTTATGTTGCCTCCCAGGTTCACAGGTCAGGGATGTCTCAGATCGACTGCAGGACATTCTGAAGGGGGAGGGTAAACAGCCAGCTGTCATGGTGCATATAGGTGCCAATGATATAGGTAATAAATGGGATGAGGTCCTACAAGCAGAATTTAGGGAGTTAGGAGCCACGTTAAAAAGTAGGACTTCAGAGGTAGTAATTTCAGGATTGCTACCAGTGCCATGTGCTCGTCAGAGTAGAAATGAAAGAATAGGCAGGATTAATGATTGGCTTGAGAGATGGTGCAGGAGGGAGGGGTTCAGATTTTTGGGACATTGGGACCGGTCCTGGGGGAGGTGGGACTATTGCAAATCAGACAGTCTACTCCTGGGCAGGACTGGAACCAATGTCCTAGGGGCTGCTTTTGCGAACGCTGTTGGGGAGGTTTTAAACTAATGTGGCAGGGGGATGGGAACCAAATGAGGAGGTTAGTGAACAGCAAGGAGATAGTAACTAAAGCCTGTAAGGAACTAAATAATGAAGTCAGTGTGACTAAGGGGAAGAGCAGGCAGAAAGCAAATGATGAACGCAAAGGGACAGGTGGTCTGAGGTGCATTTGTTTTAATGCGAGAAGTGCAGTAGGTGAGGCAGATGAACTTGGGGCTTGGATTAGTACCTGGGAGTATGATGTTACTGCTATTACTGAGACTTGGTTGAGCGAAGGGCAAGATTGGCAACTAAATATCCCAGGATATAGATGCTTCAGGCAGGATAGAGAGCGAGGTTAAAGGGGTGGAGGAGTTGCATTACTGGTCAAAGAGGATATCACAGCTGTGCTGTAGGAGGGCACAATGGAGGACTCGAGCAGTGAGGCAATATGGGCAGAGCTCAGAAATAGGAAGGGTGCGGTAACAATGTTGGGGCTGTACTACAGGCCTCCCAACAGCGAGCGTGAGATAGAGGCACAAATATGTAGACAGATTATGGAAAGATGTAGGAGCAACAGAATGGTGGTGATGGGATATTTTAATTTTCCCAACATTGACTGGGATTCACTTAGTGTTAGGGGTTTAGAAGGAGCAGAATTTGTAAGGAGCATCCAGGAGGGTTTTCTAGAGCAGTATGTAAATAGTCTAACTCGGGAAGGGGCCATGCTGGACCTGGTGTTGGGGAATGAGCCCTGCCAGATGGTTGAAGTTTCAGTGGGAGATTACTTTGGGAATAGTGATCACAATTCATTAGTTTTAGAATACTGATGGACAAAGACGAGAGTGGTCCTAAAGGAAGAGTGCTGAAATGGAGAAAAGCCAACTATAGCAAAATTCAGCAGGTGCTGTGGAATGTGGATTGGGAGCAGCTGTTTGAGGGTAAATCCACACTTGATATGTAGGAAGCTCTTAAAGAAAGGTTGATTAGAGTGCAGGACAGACATGTCCCTGTGAAAATGAGGGATAGGAAGGGAAAGATTAGGGAACCATGAATGACAGGTGAAATTGACAGACTAGCAAAGAGGAAAAAGGAAGCATACATAAGGTCTAAGTGACTGAAAACAGATGAAGCTTTGGAAGAATATTGGGAAAGTAGGACCAATCTGAAACGAGGAATTAAAAGGGCTAAAAGGGGTCATGAAATATCTTTAGTAAACAGTTAAGGAAAATCCCAAAGCCTTTTAGTCATACATAAGGAGCAGGAGGGTAACTAGAGAAAGGGTTGGCCCACTCAAGGACAAAGGAGGGAAGATATGCAAGGAGTCAGAGAAAATGAGTGAGATTCTTAATGAGTACTTTGCGTCGGTATTCACTGAGGAGAGGGACATGACAGATGTTGAGGTTAGGGATAGATGTTTGATTACTGTAGGTCAAGTCGGCATAAGGAGGGGAGAAGTTTTGGGTATTCTAAAAGGCATTAGGATGGACAAGTCCCCAGATACGGATGGGATCTATCCCAGGTTACTGAGGGAAGCAAGAGAGGAAATAGTTGGGGCCTTAACAGATATCTTTGCAGCATCCTTGAGCACGGGTGAGGTCCTGGAGGACTGGAGAATTGCTAATATTATCCCCTTATTTAAGAAGAGTAGCAAAGATAATCCAGGTAATTATAGACCAGTGAGCCTGACGTCAGTGGTGGGGAAGCTGCTGGAGAAGATACTGAGGGATAGGATCTATTTACATTTGGAAGAAAATGGGCTTATTGGTGATAAGCAGCATGGTGTTGTGCAGGGAAGGTCATATCTTACCAACTTGATAGAATTCTTTGACGAAGTGACAAAGTTGACAGATGAGGGAAGGGCTGTAGATGTCATATACATGGTCTTCAGTAAGGCGTTTGATAAGGTTACCCATGGTAGGCTGATGGAGAAAGTGAAGCCGCATGGGGTCCAGGGTCTACTAGCTAGATGGATAGAGAACTGACTGGGCAACAAGAGACAGAGAGTTGTAGTGGAAGGGAGTTTCTCAAAATGGAGAACTGTGACCAGTGGTGTTCCACAGGGATCTGTGTTGGGACCACTGTTGTTTGTGATATACATAAATGATCTGGAGGAAGGTATAGATGGTCTGATTAGCAAGTTTGCAAACAACACTAAGATTGGTGGAGTAGCAGATAGTGAAGGGGACTGTCGGAGAATACAGCAGAATATAAATAAATTGGAGAGTTGGGTGGAGAAATGGCAGATGGAGTTCAATCCAGGTAAATGCGAGGTTATGCATTTTGGAAGATCCAATTCAAGACCGAACTATACGGTAAATGGAAAAGCTCTGGGCAAAATTGATGCTCAGTGAGATCTGGGTGTTCAGGTCCACTGTACCCCTGAAGGTGGCAACACAGGTGAATAGAGTGGTCAAGAAGGTGTACGGCATGCTTTCATTCATCGGACAGGATATTGAGTATAAGAGTTGGCAGGTCATGTTACAGTTGTATAGGACTTTGGTTCGACCACATTTGGAATACTGCGTACAGTTCTGGTCGCCACATTACCAAAAGGATATGGATGCTTTGGAGAGGGTGCAGAGGAGGTTCACCAGGATGTTGGCTGGTATGGAGGGCGCTAGCTATGAAGAGAGGTTGAGTAGATTAGGATTATTTACATTAGAAAGATGGAGGTTGGGGGTAGGGCCTGATTGAGGTCTACAAAATCATGAGAGGTATAGACAAGATGGATAGCAAGAAGCTTTTTCCCATAGTGGGGGAGTTCAATTACTAGGAGTCACGATTTCAAGGTGAGAGGGGAAAAGCTTAAGGGAGATATGCATGGAAAGTTCTTTACACAGGGGTTGGTGGGTGCCTGGAATGCATTGCCAGCGGATGTGGTAGATGTGGGCACAATAGCATCATTTAAGATGTATCTAGACAGATACATGAATGGGCAGGGAGCAGAGGGATACAGACCCTTGGAAAATAGGTGACAGGTTTAGATAGATGATCTGAGATAAAAGGTACTGCAGATGCTGGAGAATCCGAGATAACAAGGCGTGGGGCTGGATGAACACAGCAGGCCAAGCAGCATCATAGGAGCAGAAAAACTTGACGTTTCGGGCCTAGACCCTTCATCAGAAAAATCAGATTTTTCTGATGAAGGGTCTCGGCCCGAAACGTCAAGTTTTCCTGCTCCTATGATGCTGCTTGGCCTGCTGGATAGATGATCTGGATCGGCGCAGGCTTGGAGGGCCGAAGGGCCTGTTCTTGTGCTGTAATTTTCTTTGTTCTTTGTTCTCTGTTCAATCACACAGCCTGTTGGACTATAACTTGATGTTTTGTGATTTCTGACCTTGTGCACCCCAGTCCAACACCGGCACCTCCACATCACTGAAGTGAAATGTTGAGATGCGGTCTTCTCTGTTGTACCTCAGCCTGAGAAACAATCATGAACTGACCTTTTCTGTCTAATCTATGGTGATCCCCTTTGTAAACAATCTCCTCAATCGGTGACATTCCCAAATTGAAAAACCTGATCAAAAGATGATGGGTCCCAGCTCTCTGTTATCTAGTGTTCATCACTGCAGATCTGTAGTACAGTTTAAACTAACTAGGCATGGGTGTGCGAATCAGGAGAGAACATTAGAAAGCAATACCAGAGTGCACAAAATGCAAAAAGAAGCAGATAGCACATCCTGTGAGTGAACGAAAAAATCAATGACAATTACAATCACCATTAGCCTAACTCTTTTTTTTAAAACGCACTACAGACTTCTATTTAGTCATTTGGTGCAGTGGGATTTGAACTCAATCTCCTAGAATGTTAACCTGCAGCCCTGGAATATTATTTCATTAACATTATCATGAGGCTTGCGCAGGATGGACATGTCAATATGGAAACAAGTCCTGGGTCAGTCCATTGACAGGACATATAATCCAACAGTCTGGATAATTTTCCAGAGAATGTGAAAGTAGATCCCACTGTGGCTTTTTGAGAACTTGAGTTTCATTTATTTTTTGAAAAATCTGGAAATATAAAACCAAACAAGACGATTTATTTGGGGCCTGCCTCACAGCGCCAGGGACCCAGGTTCAATTCTACCCTCAGGTGACTGTCTATATGGAGTTTGCACATTCTCCCCATGTCTGCGTGGGTTTCCTCTGGGTGCTCTGGTTTCTTCCCACAGTCCAAAGACGTGCAGGCTAAGAGGATTGGCCAGGGGAAACTGCCCACAGTGTCAAGGGGTGTGCAGGTTAGGTGGATTAGCTATGGAAAATGTAGGGTTACAGGGATGAGGCGGGATGGTCTTCAAAGGTAACAAGCATGGGGCTGGATGAACACAGCAGGCCAAGCAGCATCATAGGAGCAGGAAAACTTGACGTTTCGGGCCTAAACCCTTGAGGGTTGGTCTGGACTTGATGGGCTGAATGCCCTACTTGCACATTGTAGGGATTTTATGGGTTTAAAAAAGTTTGGATGATTGTTTAGAAAACCCTTCTGGTTCACTGATCCTGGTAGCACAATTCCGAATACCTTCCATCCCTGCTGGCTTTGGTTTGTATGAGACTCTAGCTGTACAACCTTCTTAACCGTTTTATGTTCTTCGCACAACAAGCTGCAACACGAATCTGCTAGAGATACTCATACCCTGAGAGTTCTTTGTTTTTAACTTGGGTGGAGGAGTGAAACACATGAAAGTGTTGCTTCCACCGAGGTGAGAGGCTTCAAGTACCGAGCAGTTTGCTGAAATAAATGACATACTGAATTAGTCATATCGCATGTTTACTCCAGTATTTCCATATGCACTCTTAGCGCAAAAGTGCTTTCTACTCCAGGCAATGAAAGCACTATTGCCACATTGATAAATGTGCTCACATGTGAATTATGTACCAGCTGTTTTCTTCACAGAGACTGGAGAAGGCTCCAGTGAGGTTGACAGAAGCAAGTGGGAGAATTCCATTTACGTACACTTTACCGCTAAGATAGAGCCATGATGAGGAGAATACAGTGCAGAACAAGGAAGGTGTAGCTTGAGGTGAATCTATAAACAGATTCCCCTCTACTCTATTCCACCATTTAAATAGAACCTGGCTAGTAAATACCACGGTTCCAAACACCCAGAATAGTTCATAATCAATGATACTTTTAACATAGAAAAAAAATCTATCAGCTTTGGTTCAGTTGACTTCAAGCTTCGACTTGCAGAGAGCTCCAGATTTTCATAACCCTGGGCCTGGTCATTGTCTGCAGTGTGAAGAAGTGAGTGAACATTGTTCAGAGGATGAACGCTGGCTGGAGATGAGGCAGTGTGCGAGCATTGCTGGAATGTTTAAGTGAGGCAGTAGCAGGACATTAGTGAACGAGCATTATTAGGGGTGAGGGAGGCTAAATGGAGTGATAGGGAAGTGATGGCTGTAAGTAGTTCGGGGGAGATGAGGAGTAGTGAGAAGATTGTCAGGGAGAGGGGTATGAGGGAGTGATTATTGTGAGAAATGAGGGAGGGTGATGGAGGCAGGGTGGTGAGGGAATCTGAGGGTTTAGATGTTGTCAGGGTGAGCGAGTGTGATGGACGAGGGAGGTAAAGTACAATGGAAGAGATTCTAAACCAGACAGGCAGATATCTTTAAGAAAGTTACAATAATCACAGTATGAAGTTCTTGTACAAAGATACCCATCTTACCTTCAGTCTCTCTCATGTGTACTGGAGTCAGTGTAATCACTCAGATTTATATGTGTGGAATGTCGAAAAATATTTATAACCACAGAACTCAGACAATAAACGTAACTCTGTGATATCGTAGCCTTGTAAAAAGTGTTGTAAATAAACATCAAATTGTTTATCACACAAGAACCCAACTCTGTGGTCAATGTTCCATGGGTGCACAGATGGAAAAACACAATAACATTGTAGTGTTAGCAAGTGGGCACTGAAAGCATAACAGCTCGTTAGTGCAGGAAGTAGAAGCTAAAGGTGACAGCAGTGAGGCAATTGTGAAAGATTATCTCTCAAAACACCTCCCCTGTTCAGTAGATAATAGGAACTGCAGATGTTGGAGAATCCGAGATAACAAGGTGTGGAGCTGGATGAACACAGCAGGCCAAACAGCATCATAGGAGCAGGAAAGCTTGACGTTTCGGGCCTAGACCCTTCATCAGAAAGGG
>JAHRHZ010000040.1:34645905-34656035 GCA_024137785.1 Ginglymostoma cirratum | reverse complement strand
TAGGCCCGAAATGTCAAGCTTTCCTGCTCCTATGATGCTGCTTGGCCTGCTGTGTTCATCCAGCTCCACACCTTGTTATCCCCTGTTCAATATTCTTCTTCCCTTTCCTAAATGTTAAATCCGTCACTTCACATACAGCCACCTCTTTGAACTATTTGTTCCTGCTCAGGCCCAAAGCTCCCTTCAATTTTGAACAACTGAAGGGTAGTCTGTTCATTTCTTTAAGGGCACTACAAATAACAGCTGTTATGTTTACGAAGTACTGTGGATAAAGGAAAAATAGAGAGGCTGTATTTTATGAAGTGTGGTATTTTCACTCTCTCGTCTCTTGTATTCTTACAGTTTGTTGACTTCTTGTTTGTCTGTAGATTTCTTTGAGTTGCATGTGAATTACTGAAGAAGCAACTTGAAGGAAAAGAACCAATCTCAAAGCAATCATCAAGCAACATTATGCAAAAAATTTACTTTGCATGATTCTGTTCAATAAGTCAATAGGGGTTATTTTAACATTGAGTAATAGTGCATATTGGATGATATTGAATTGAATGGAAAACTAATATTAAGAGAGATGCATAATGAGCAGCCGTCCAATATCATCTGTTTTAAACCATCAGCCAAAGGGAAATTAACCCCTAACAAGAACATAAGAACTAGGAGCAGGAGTAGGTCATCCGGCCCTTTGAGCCTGCTTCGCCATTCAATAAGATCATGGCAGATCTTTTTGTGGACTCAGATCCACTTACCTGCGCTCTCACCGTATCCCATAATTCCTTTATTGTTCAAAAAAAACTACCTTAGCTTTAAAAACGTTTACTGAAGTAGCGTCAACTACTTCACTGGGCAAGGAATTCCATAGATTAACAACCTTCTGGGTGAAAAAGTTCCTTCTCAATTCAGTCCTAAATCTGCTCCCTCTAATCTTGAGGCTATGCCCTCTTGTCCTAGCTTCACCTGCCAGTGGAAATATCCTCTCTACTTCTATCCTATCTATTCCCTTCATAATTTTATATGTTTCTATAAGATTCCCCCACAATCTTCTGAATTCCAATGAATATAATCCCAATCTATTCAGTCTCTCCCATAAGCCAACCCCCTCAACTCCGGAATCAACCTAGTGAACCTCCTCTGCACCCCCTCCAGTGCCATAGACCCTTTTTCAAGTAAGGAGACCAAAACTGCACACAGTACTCCAGGTGTGGCCTCACCAGCACCTTGTACAGCTGCAACATAACCTCTCTGCTTTTAAACTCAATCCCTTTAGCAATGAAGGACAAACTTCCATTTGCCTTCCTAATTACTTGTTGTACCTGCAGACCAACCGTCTGTGATTCATGCACAAGGACACCCAGGTCCCTCTGCATAGCAGCATGCTGCAACTTTTTACCATTCAAGTAATAATCCTTTTTACTATTACTCCTACCAAAATGTATGACTTCACATGTATTTACATTGTATTCCATCTGCCAGACCTTTGCCCACTCACTCAATGTATTTATGTCCCTCTGTAAGGTCTCACAGTCCTCTGCACACTTTGCTCTGCCACTCATCTTAGTGTCATCTGCAAACTTTGACGCCCTACACGTGGTCCCCAACTCCAAATCATCTATATAAATTGTAAATAATTGCAGTCCCAACACCAATTCCTGAGGCACACCACTAGTCACTGATTGCCAGCCAGAATAGCACTCATTTATCCCCACTCTTTGCTTCCTGCTGGTCAACCAATCCTCTATCCATGCTAATACTTTACCCCTAACGCCATGCATCCTTATCTTATGCAGCAGCCTCTTGTGCGGCACCTTGTGGAAGGCCTTTTGGAAATCCAGGTACACCACATCCACTGGGTCCCCATTGCCCACCTTGCTCATAATGTCTTCATAGAATTCCAAAAGATTTGTCAAGCATGACCTGTCCTTCATGAACCCATGCTGCATCTGCCCAATGGGATAATTTCTATCCAGATGCCTTGCTATTTCTTCCTTGATAATAGACTCAAGCATCTTCCCCACTACAGAGGTTAAGCTAACTGGTCTATAATTCCCCATGTTTTGTCTACCTCCTTTTTTAAAAAGTGGCATCACATTTGTTGTTTTCCAATCTGCTGGGACTGCCCCAGAGTCCAGCAAATTTTGGAAAATTACTGCTAGTGCACCTGCTATTTCTCCCGCCATCTCTTTCAGTACCCTGAGATGCATTCCATCAGGGCCAGGAGACTTATCAATCCTTAGCTCCGTTAGCTTGCCCAACACTACCTCTTCCGTAATAATGATTGTTTCCAGGTCCTCACTTACCTTCGTCACTTTGTCAATTACTGGCATGTTATTAGTGTCCTCCACTGTGAAGACCGATACAAAATACCTGTTCAATGCCTCAGCCATTTCATCATATGCCATAACTAAACTCCCCTTCTCATTCCCTAAAGGGCCAACGTTTACTTTAGCCACTCTTTTTCATTTTATATATTTATAGAAACTTTTGCTATCTGTCGATATATTCTGTGCTAGTTTTTTCTCATGTTCTATCTTACTTTTCTTTATAGCTCTTTTTGTGGCTTTCTGTTGACCTTTAAAGTTTTCCCAATCTTCTAGTTTCATGCTGTTTTTGGCCACTTCGTATGCCTTCTCTTTCAATTTGATAGCCTCCCTTGTTTCCTTAGACACCCATGGTAGCTTACCCCTTTTCTTACAGTCCTTCCTTTTCACTGGAATATGCTTTTGCTGAGCACTTTGAAAAATTGCTTTTCCTCCACTGCTCATCAACTGTCCCACCATAAAATCTTTGTTTCCAGTCTACTTTAGCCAAGTCCTCTCTCATTCTATTGTAGTCCCCCTTGTTCAAGCACAGAACGCTGGTATTGGATTTTATCTTCACACTCTCCATCTGTATTCTAAATTCAACCATACTGTGATCACTCCTTCCAAGAGGATCCCTAACTATGAGGTCATTAATTATTCCTGTCTCATTACAGAGGACCAGATCTGGGATAGCTTGCTCCCTCGTCGGTTCCATTACATACTGTTCAAGAAAACTATCACGGATACACTCAACAAACTCCTCCTCAAGGCTACCCTGACTGAGCTGGTTCTACCAATCTACATGTAGATTAAAATCTCCCATGATAATTGCCGTATCATTTTTACAGGCATTAGTTATTTCTTCGTTTATTGCCCGTCCCAATGTGATGTTATTATTTGGTGGCCTATAGACTACGCCTATCAGTGATTTTTCCCTCTTAGAATTTCTAATTTCCACCCAAATGGATTCAACCTCATTCTCCATAGAACCTATATCATCTTTCAGCACCTCCCTGATGTCGTCCTTGAATATCAGAGCTACACCTCCCTTACCTTCCTGTCTGTCCTTCCGAATAGTCTGGTACCCCTGGATATTTCACTCCCAGTCGTGACCATCCTGTAACCATGTCTCCGTAATGGCTACCAAATCATATTCATTTGCGATGATTTGTGCCGTTAACTCATCAGCCTTGTTACGAATGCTGTGAGCATTCAAGTAAAGTGCCTTTATGCTAGCTTTCTTACCCTCATGATTTCCAACATTTCTAATAATATCTCCTGAGTTATCCTTCCTTTTTGCTTCTTTCATAGTCTGCCTTGATCTTAAACCCTCCTGCACACATGCTAACCTGCTGCTTACCTTTTTATTTACCATCATACTCCCTGTTGTTTTCCCTTAAAGTCCTAGTGACCACCCTATTTATCCTTTTCGCCAGAACACTGGTTCCAGATTGGTTCAGGTGGAGACCGTCCGATCGGTACAGATCCCCCCGGTTCCAAAACTGATGCCAATGCCCCATGAAATGGAACCCCTCTTTCCCACACCACTCCCTTAGCCACGTGTTTACTTCCCTAATTTTCTTATCCCTAAGCCAATTTGCACATGGCTCGGGCAGTAATCTGGAGATTATGACCCTCGAGGACATGTTCCTTAATTTCGTTCCTAGTGCTTGATAATCCCCAAACAGGTCCTCCATCCTAGCCTTGCCTATGTTGTTAGTCCCAACGTGGACCACAATAACTAGATCCTCCCCCTCCTGCTCCAATATGCTTTCAATCCGGTCAGAGACGTCCTGCACCCTGGCACCAGGCAGGCAATACACCATGCGGGACTCCGAATCCGGCTTGCAAAGGATACTATCTATCCCCCTATCTATAGAATCCCCTATAACTACCACTTGTCTTTTTGCTCCCCCCTCTTGAAAGGCCTTCTGCACCATGGTGCCGTGGTGAGCTGGCTCATCCTTCCCACAGCCCTGCCCAAATATCTTCCCCCAGTCCTTGCTGTTGCCTCTCCCTGTGCTGCTGCAAATGAAGGCCGCTGACGCTTGAGGTAAGCCCTTTAAGAGGGAAACACCCACACGTTAAGCATAGCTTCCTAATCATTGGCACAGTGTCTCTCTGTCTCTCCTCATTGATCATTTAACTACATTTCTAACTTTGCGCATGAATTTAGACTTATTTTAGCATGTGGTAATTTAGAATATCAAATCACTATTGCATAAGGCCATAGTTCTGAAAGAGTTAATGTTAAACTTGCATTAAGTTCGACCTAATCACAGTCTTTGGATAGGGAAGGCCGAGTCTAGTATGAGGTAGGGTCACAAGCTTCAAAATCTCCCCTCCCCCATCCGCATCCGAAAACTAGCCCAGCTCGTCCCCATCTCCCTAACCTGTTCTTCCTCCCACCTATCCCCTCCTCCCACCTCAAGATGCACCCCCATCTCCTACCTACTAACCTCATCCTGCCCCCTTGACCTGTCCGTCTTCCCTGGACTGACCTATCTCCTCCCTACCTCCCCACCTACACTCACCTTTACTGGCTCCATCCCCGCCTCTTCGACTTGTCTGCCTCCTCTCCACCTATCCTCTCCTCTATCCATCTTCTATCCGCCTCCCCCCTCTCTCCCTATTTATTTCAGAACCCTCTTCCCCTCCCCCATTTCTGATGAAGGGTCTGGGCCCGAAACGTCAAGCTTTCCTGCTCCTATGATGCTGCTTGGCCTGCTGTGTTCATCCAGCTCTACACCTTGTTATCTCAGATTGTCCAGCATCTGCAGTTCCTATTATCTCTAATATGAGGTACTGATGGAGGCAGGTGTGTCTTCTCTGGCTCTTGACAATCTTCATAACTATTTTGAACTAGTCATTGTAGCTTTTGCTATCATTAAATAGGATATATGTTGTGTTCGACTGTTCTTGTTAAAGTTCAGCAGGGGGTTTATCCTCAACTGTTGCTAATTAGACAGGCCATCATAGTCAGCAGATAAAGGAAGATTGAGGGGTCTTGTGGCGCAGTGGTAGTGACCCTATGTTTGAGCTAGGAGGCCTAGATGCAGGTCCCACCACTCCAGAGTTGTATGACAACATCTCTGACCAGATTGATGAGAAAACATGAATAAAGGAGGGTTGGTGAGGCTCTGGTGGTGTCGTGATATTGTTTCTACCTCTAAGTCAGGCAACCCAGGTTCAAGTCCAAACTCCTTCAGAGGCATGCCATAACAGCTTGGAACGGGTTAAAGAAAGATATATAAAGGAAGATTGGTGGCAACATTTCACTCCAATGACAAGCTACTAGCTCTTGGTCCCGCAACAGTTTTCATTGTCCACTTTGCCCTTCTCTGGATTGTCTCTTAGGACCTGAGCTTGTTTCTCTAGACTAGCTTTAACACCTTTCTGTTCTCCTTTTGAGATAGTAAGAACTGCCGATGATGGAGTCAGTGATAACACAATGTGGAGCTGGAAGAACACAGCAGGCCAGGCAGCATCAGAAGAGCAGGAAACCTGACGTTTCAGGTCGGGACCCTTCTTCAGAGAATGAAACCCTGACCTGAAACATCAGCTTTCCTGCTCCTCTGATGCAACCTGGCCTGCCATGTTCCTCCAGTGCCACACTGTGTTATCTCTATTCTCCTTTCACCTTGTTAATGCCTGTTAAAATCACCAATGAGTTACCTTGCTCAGCTTCTCAATTACAAACTATTTCTCTTTTGAATATGACACCAATATTGCCAATTCAGGAACAATCAGATCCTCTTAATTCTTCAATTAATGAACTAAAAGTGACTGGCCGCAGTTTGGCACGAATCTTCATAGCCAGTAGTTTAATTATAACACGATGAGATTTTTATTAGCTTTCATATTGACATGGGTGGGGAGTGGGAGTGAAAATGCAGTCACTACATCAGAAAAAAAATATTTCAGTATCAATATTTCATTATGAAAACTATATTGTTTGCAGTGAACACAGCAGAGTATTTGCCTGAACTACTTGTGTTAACTACAGCTAAGGGTTCACATATGCAGTTGACATTTAAGATAATTAGAAATCTTGCATTTTGCTATTTGATGAAAATAAATCTTCCTTTTGACTGGAGCAGAGTGCAATTCTGCCTTCTTCTGTTGGGCCTAAAGTATACAATTCCCTTAGAATTGCAGCAACTGTTTTGCTGGCAAATGTAGAATGTTCTCTAACAAAGAAATGAAAAACCACAAAGGTCCATTTTCGAGGGATTGAATTGGAAATCAGGAATGTTCATTAAACTTCTATCAAAAATTAATTAAACATGACTTGGCGTACAGTCCCCCTCTCCACCTTATGCAAAATATACAGAGGCATTGGAGTCAGTGTACAAAATTTGACTAAAATGTCATCAGAGCTAAGTGATTGTATCTGCGCTGAAAAATTCACCTGTGGCATGGTGGGTCAGAGGTTAGCGCTGCTGCCTCACAGCAGCAGGGACCCAACTTCAATTCCATGCTCAGGCAATTGCCTGCATAGAATTTGCATATTCGCCCTGTGCCTGCTTGGGTTTCCTACCACAGTCCAAAGATGTGCAGATTCGGTAGGTTGGCCATCATCATAGAATCCCTACAATGTAGAAACAGGCCCTTTGGTCCAACAAGTCTACACTGACCCTTGCAGCATCCCACCCAGACCCATCCCCCTATAACCCACACACCCATGAACACTACAGGCAATTTAGCATGGCCAATCCACCTAGCCAGCACATCTGTGGGCTGTGGAAGGAAACCGGAGCACCCAGAGGAAACCCACGCAGACACGGGGAGAATGTGCAAACTCCATACAGACAGTCACCCAAGGCTGGAATCAAACCTGGGTCCCTGGTGCTGTGAGGCTGCAGTGTTAAACACTGAGCCACCGTGCCGCCCTAAACTGCCAAGATAAACTGTCTGTAATGTGCAGGCTAACCATGGGATATACAGGAATAGGGTAGGGTGGAGGATTGGGGCAGGTCTGATAGGCTGAATGGCCTTTATCTGCACTGTAGAGATTCTATCAGTTGAACTAGCTACAGTTCTTTTCTCCTGTGAATCATGACTGAGGCATGACCTGGTAACATTCTTTAAAATTATGAAAATGTTTGTAGGGTAGACTTTACAATAGCACTTCCGCTCGTCAAAGAGGCTGAAATTAGTGACTATGAACGTGAAATAGTTGCTAGTAGGTTCCTATAAGGAATTCAAGACAAACATCTTTCCTCAACGAGTGGTACATTGGAGGTTAAATAACAAAAAGACAAACTCGAAGTCTTAAATATGTCACATGTAAACCCTGTTTTACAGATATGCCTGAAGAAGTAGGGAATTAAAAACAGACAGGTTAAATTGAAGAGGAGGAACTCTAAGGTAACCAAACAGACCAGTTCGCTTTCCATCACTGCCAACCCATTTAAAGTTGAGGTAATTTTGCATGAATTGATTGTGAGATGTCTTATTGTCTTCAAACTATATTTGGCTTTAGTTCCAGTAATCCTTGATTCCAAAATTTTCATCTTTGTTTTCAAGCCCCTCTCCAGTCTCACCTCTTCCAATCTCTGTTGTCTTCTCCAGCTCAGCAATGTTCTAGGAACCCATGTGACCTCTACCACCTAGAAAGCCAAGGGCAATAGATACATGACAGTGCCAGGGCAAAAAGATACACACTGTCCTGACTTGGAACAATATTATTGTTTTTTTTGGTCATCCACACTACCACCTCCTCATGACACATTGACAAATGTTGTTCTCTCCTCTTTGTCCCATAACATATGTCCCTTAATGATTAGAAATCTGTCTATCTCAACCTTGAATAACCCAAACTCACCAGCACTCTGCAGTAAATAATTCTACAGGTTCACTACATTCTGAAAGAAAAAAATACACTCTTCATCTTTGTCTTAAATGTGCAGCCCTTTAATCTGAGTTTACATCATCTAGTCCTGGACTCTGAAATGGGGAAAGAGCTTTTCTACATTTAGCTAGTCAAGTCCCCTGATAATCATAAATGTTTCAATAAGGTTCCTCTCATTCTTATAAACTCCAAAGTCCAAACTATTCAACCTCTCCTCAAAAGTAAACTTGTCTATGACTAGGATCGATTTTCCCTTGACTGCCTGAAATGCAGGAGTATCTTTCCGCAGATAAAGAGACCCAAAACTGATTGCAGTATTCCAGCTGTGATCTGACTAGTGCTTTGCATAGTTTTAGCAAGGCTTCCCTATTTTTAAACTCCGTTCCCTTTGAAATAAAGACAAACTTTCCATTTGCCTTCCTTATTACCTCCTGAACATGAATGCTGGCTTTCTATGATTCATGCCACAGGGGCCCTCAAATCTCTCTCTGCTGTAACTTTCTGCAGCCTTTCTCCACTTAAGTAATATTCAGCTCCTGCAGAATTTCACACTTTCCAACTTTGCATTCCATCTGCCAAGTTTTAGAAACGTACTTTGCTGTCAGAGCATTGGCATCAACTTCACAAACCTATTTTAACAAAAAGCTTCAAGAAGGTGAGACCTCAGCTGACCACGAATACACCAAATCTGTGCTATGTAGGCTTCTTGCAATGGTACAGTACAACAGCAGTTTCATTTTTTAAAAAAATTGATTGGTTCACAGGCTTTTTAAATTTGATTTGATTGATTTGATTTATTGGCATAACATGTACCCAAGTACAGTGAAAAGCTTTGTCTTGAGAGCAGCACAGGCAAATTATAGTAAATAAGGACATACAGACCAGATACAGAGTGAGGCATACAAGGTTACAGCTGCACATGAGGTGAACAAAGCAAGATCAACATTTTCAAGATCAACATTATTTGAAGTGAGACAGGTCCATTCAGCGGTCTAATAACAGCAGGGGAGAAGCTCTTCTTGAACCTGTTGGTGCGTGTGTTCAAGCTTCTCTATCTTCTGCCTGACAGAAGAGATGGGAAGAGAGTATTACCGGGGTGGGAGGGGTCTTTGATGATGTTATCAGTCTTCCTGTGGCAATAAGAAGTGTAAATGGAGTCCATGGGTGGGAGGTTGGCTTCTGTGATGTTCTGGGCTATGCACACCACCTTCTGTAGTTTCTTACAGTCCTGGACAGATTAGTTGCCACATCAGGCCCTTATGCACTCGGATAGAATCCTTTCTAGGTGCCTTTGTAAAAGATGGTGAGGGTCCTTATGGACATGTCGAATTTCCTAAGCTGCCTGAGGAAGAAGAGGCGTTGTTATACTTCCTTGATCGTCATATCCATATGGGAAGTACAGGGCAGGATGTCGGTTATCGTCCCTCCTCAGATCCTGACGCTATCGACCCTCTCTACCTCAGCTCCGTTGATTGTAGACAGGGGTATGTCACCTTCCTTTCTCCCATAAGGTCAAACTCCACGGTCATAATCTAACTTGCCTTTGTAATGTAAGGTTCAAAGGCTTTGTAACAAGCTCAAAATTCAATACTAGATGGTTGTAAATTTAACAAAATATTTCTACTTTTCTATTTCCTGACATTTGCCTTCATTGTCTGCTAATAAAAAATTTGGAAATTAACACTTAGAAGCTCCTGGAGGAGACATCCTGTGTACAAAATATAAAGAGAGGGATGCGAGGTTGACAGGTATGTAAGCTGAGATAGAAATCAAGCTACGTTGACAGCAAGAGGTGGACTTAAACATGGAAAGTTAACCAACCACCTATTTCACAACCCCACTGCAATTTTAACTTCCAGATGAAGTCAATAGCAATGAAAGTTAAGATATACATGAAACAGGCTTTGTTGTCATGTTAGATAACAAGGTGTGGAGCTGGATAAACACAGCAGGCCAAGCAGCATCATAGGAGCAGGAAAGCT
>JAHRHZ010000040.1:34623187-34645505 GCA_024137785.1 Ginglymostoma cirratum | reverse complement strand
AGCTTTCCTGCTCCTATGATGCTGCTTGGCCTGCTGTGTTTATCCAGTTCCACACCTTGTTATCTCGGATTCTCCAGCATCTGCAGTTCCTATTATCTTTGTTGTCATGTTGTTGGTGCACAATTAAATAGGTGCGGTTGTATTGTTGGACTGGATCATTAGCAAGGAAGTTATGAAATATATCATAAAATGCAAAGCATCTCAGTTTGTTCTGTTGAAGCTACTAACATAGATATATGTACAAGTTTTCCAACTATGTGATATTGCTACCAACTTCTCAAATCCTCATTAAATTAACCTAAGTATGTTTGTATTAACCAAACTCTTATGCATGAGTGATTCATTTGTCTTTCCTTTTGCTGCTGAAGCTGTATGCTAGCTCTTCGTGTTTTTTGCATGAGGGCACCTGAATCCAGATAGTGAGATTTCAAGCCCAACCCTTTGCAGTTTGAGAATTGACACTGTTTTTTAAAGGTAATTTTGGAAATGAAAATCTGTCAGCAGTAGGAAATACTACCAAGCTGTCAGACTGTGCAAAAGTGCTACTTCAGATCCAAGTTGAGGAGCTAGAGATTGGACATTCCCACATTGGGGAAGGGGAAAGTTACCTGGACACTTTATTCCAGAGAGTGGTCACAGCCATCAGGACAGCAGGCTGTGGCTGCAGCTGAGGGAGGTATGAGGATCCAGCGGATTAGAATTGAAGAGCCTCAGTCCTTGCACCCATCCAATGGCTATAAGGGTATACAAGCTTTGAGGGTATACAAGCCCAGACAGGGGTCTACAGGGAGGAGGCAAAAACTGACCACAGCACCTTGGTACAAGAAGCCATTATAGTCAGGGAAGGGAATAGCAATTTAACTGTGGTAGGGAACAGTATAAATAGGAGGATAGTTTCTATCCACTTTGATTCATTCCATGTGATATCAAGAAACAATTGGAAACATTGGATACTGCAAAAGATATGAGCCCTAACTTATAGTAATAAAGATTTGTGCTCCAGAACTTGCTGCTCCCCTAGCTGAGCCATTCCAGTACAGCTACAACACTGGCATCTACATGACAATGTGGAAACTTCCCCAGGTATACTCTGTAAACAAAAGTAGGATAATTCAACCATGACCAACTACCGCCACATCAGTCTACATTCAATTGTCAATAAAGTGAT
This sequence comes from Ginglymostoma cirratum, assembly GCA_024137785.1. Taxonomy (NCBI): domain Eukaryota; kingdom Metazoa; phylum Chordata; class Chondrichthyes; order Orectolobiformes; family Ginglymostomatidae; genus Ginglymostoma; species Ginglymostoma cirratum. The sequence continues at coordinate 34,644,337 of JAHRHZ010000040.1, read as the reverse complement.
GGAAGGTGTCATCAACAGTGTTAACAAGCAGCACCTGCTCAGCAATAACCTGCTCAGTGACGCCCAGTTTGGGGTCCGCCAGGGCCACTCAGCTCCTGACCTCATTACAGCCTCGGTTCAAACATGGATGAAAAAGCTCAATTCCAAAGGTTAGGTGAGAGAGACTGCATGGTCCCACTCCAATACCACTCTCACCCAATCCAACTCCAATATCACCCTCATCCAGCCTCATTCTTTGAGATGCCTCTTCTTCCTCAGGCAGCTTAGGAAATTCGACATGTCCATAAGGACCCTCACCATCTTTTACAAAGGCACCTAGAAAGGATTCTATCCGAGTGCATAATGGCCTGATGTGGCAACTAATCTGTCCAGGACTGGAAGAAATTACAGAAGGTGGTGTGCATAGCCCAGAACATCACAGAAGCCAACCTCCCACCCATGGACTCCATTTACACTTCTTATTGCCACAGGAAGACTGATAACATCATCAAAGACCCCTCCCACCCCGGTAATACCCTCTTCCAATCTCTTCTGTCAGGCAGAAGATAGAGAAGCTTGAACACACGCACCAACAGGTTCAAGAAGAATTGGTCAATATTTGTAAGGGGATGCAGCGACACAGTGATGGTATCACTAACGTATTCAAATCCCACCTTGGTCTCAATCATGGTGACCATGAAATTATCATTTCCCAATAAAGCCCATCTGGTTCACTATCGCCCTCTATGGAAGGAAATTTGTCACCTTTACCTGGCCTGGCCTGGCCTATATGTAACTCCAGGCCACACTGCAATGGTGTTGACTTTCAACTGACCTCAAAGTGGCCGAGCAAGCTACCTAGATGAAGGGTAACTGGGTGGACCACAAATGCTGGCCTTGCCAGCGACACCCACAGCCTGAGAATCCTGTAATAAAGAACTGATAAGGGATCTCCCCTGCTTTTCTTTAAATATTGGCATGTGATATTTTACTGTCCCTTGAGAGAACAGACTGTTTCTGAGCTTTACTTTGTATCAGAAAGAGAGTACTTCTGGCCGTGCATTACTTCAACATTGCTCTAGCAGCCTTGATTAAGTGTTCAAGCCTCTGCAATAGATCTTGGACATCCTGGAGTCACAAGTGTGACTGACTCAGGCTGGGCTAACACTTCTTAACATGTGGAATCTGAGGAGAGTATTTTAACATTTTCACCCATGACTTCCAACCCTTCTAGGATGTCCTTTCAGTTCCGATTCAGTAGAGGGGACTGTTCAGGGAGGTATAGTAGGCACCATCCCAGATGATGCGTTGAACTTCAGAAAGTTCAAACCTGTGCTGGAGGCAGAGACAACGAACTTGAGGAAGGGAATAGTTTGCATGAATTTCAATCTAGTTTCTCACACACATATATAACAGAGAATATTGCTATGGCGGTAGGAGAGGCTGCCACCATTCCATATTGCCTCGCAGTGGCATGGCCCTGACTGCACATTCAACCAGCAGAAGTTTGCAGCCACACACCCACATCTTAACACACTGTTACTCAACCGAAGGTAGCACTTCTTCAACTACGTACAACCTGCATTTGAGCCTTCTCACTCCATTAGAAACATCAGAATCATCAGAATTGATGAGAAGATCACTAATAGAGTCATACAGGTCCACAGCACCGAAAAAGACCCTTCGGCCTATCGAGTCTGTGCTGGTCAAAAACAATGACCTAATTAATCTAATTCGATTTTCCAGTACTTGATCCATACGCTTGCATCCTTTGGCATCACAAATGTACAACTAAATACTTCTTCAATGTAATGAGGGTTTCTGCCAATACTACCATTATAGGCAGCGACTTCCAGATTCCAACACCCTCTGGCTGAAAATCCCCACATCTCCTGTAAACCTCATACCTCTTATTTTATATCTATGCCTCCTGGTCATTGATCAGTCCATTAGGGCAAAACCACATTCCTCTCTACCCTATCTCCATCTACGTCTCAATCTCATGTGCTCCCTCAGCCTTCTCTGTTCTAAGGAAAATAATCCCAGTCTGTCCAATCTCTCTTCATAACTAGAGCTCTCCAGTCCAGGCAACGTCCTGTTAAATCTCCTCTGCACCTTCCCCAGAGAAATCAAATCCCTCCTATAATGTGGAACTGTACATAATTCTTGTCCATCATGACTGTACCAGCACTTCCAGGCAGTATTTACCAGGACATGTTGTGAACTCAACCAAATACCATTTTACTGCACTTTGAGTTCCAAAGCTGATACAAACATTGGCCTGATTCGTCCAGGGAGATAGCAAGAACTGCAGGTGCTGGAGTCAAAGTTGATACAATGCGGAGCTGGACAAATGCAGCAGGCCTGGCAGCATCAGAGGAGCAGGACAGTCAACATGTTGGAACGATACCCTTCATCAGGACTGGGGAGGAGGAAGAGAGCTGGGAAATAAATAGAGGGAAGAGGGGTGGGGCTGGGGGAAGTGGGGGTGGGATGGCGATAGGTGGAACGTGAGGTTGGAGTAAAAAGTGTTAGTAAAGTTGATGAACTTTTCAAGCTCACCATGGGAGCAAGAGGCAGCGCCAATACAGTCATCAAGGTAGCGGAGGAAGAGGTGGGGGATTGTGCCAGTGTAATAGCGGAAAAGGGACTGTTCCATGTATCCTATGAAGAGGCAGGCATAGCTTGGACTCATATGGGTGCCCTTTGGTTTGTAGGAAGTGGGAGGAGTTAAAAGAAAATTTGTTGAGGGTATGGACAAGTTCAGTGAAGCAGCTAAGGGTGTCGGTGGAGGGAGCCTGGTTGGGTCTGCAGGAGAGGAAGAAGCGGAAGGCTTTTAGGCCATCTACATGGGCAATGCAAGTGCACAGGGATTGGATGTCCAGAGTGAAGATGAGGTTCTGGGGGCAGGGGAATTGAAAGTCCTGCAGAGGTAGAGGGTGTAATAGCATCCCAAACGTAAGTGGGGAGTTCCTCGACCAGGGAGGAAAAGACAGGATCGGTGACACATTTGCAGAACACCTGCGCTCCATATGCAATAATCAACAACACCTTCCGATCACCAACCATTTTAACTGCCCCTCCCACTCCCTGGGTGACGTGTCCATCCTGGGCCTCCTCCAGTGCCACAATGACGCCACACGCAAACTGGAGGAACAACACCTCATATTCCACTTCAGGAGCCTACAGCCCGGTAACCTAAACATAGAATTTACCAGTTTCAAAATCTCCCCATCCCCCTGCCTCATCCCATGTCTAACCCTCCCTCTCAGCCGCGCCTCCTTGACCTGACACAGCCTGTCCATCTTCTTCCCCAGCTATCCGCCCTACCCTTCCCACTGTCCAATCCCCACTACTCCCTGCCTGCATTCACCTATCGCCATCCCACCTCCCTTCCCCCCAGCCCCACCCCTCTTCCGTCTATTTATTTCACACCTCCCTTCCCCCTCCCCCGTCCTGATGAAGGGTCCAGGCACAAAACATCGGCTGCCCTGCTCCTCTCGTGCTGCCAGACCTGCTGTGTTCCCCCAGCTCCACACTGTATCGACGCTGATTCATCCAGTACGGATTGAAAGGCCATTCTCATCCCTAGCTGGACTAATAACTACATATTATTTACAAAGATATTGTCGGGACTGGAGGTTTTGAGTTATGAGGAGAGGCTGGATAGGTTGGGACTTTTTTCCACAGAAGTGTAGGAGACTGCGGTACACTGACCTAATAGAGGTTTATAAAATCATGAGGGACATAGAGGTATTGAATAGACATGGTCTTTACCCCATAGTAGGGGAGTCCAAAACTGGAGGGAACAGGTTTAAGGTGAGAGGGGAAAGAATGAAAAGGTACGTGGGTGATAACTTTTTTCAAACAGAGGGTGGTGCGTATATAGAACGAGTTGCCAGTGGAGGTGGTACAGGCGGGTACAATTACAAAATTTAAAAGGCATCTGGATGGGCACATGGAAAGGAAAGGTTTACAGAAATATGGGCCAAACGCAGCCAAATGGGGCTAGTTCAGTTTTGGAGACCTGGTCAACATGGGCGAGTTGGGCCGAAGGGCAAGTTTCCTGTACACCTCAATGGCTCTATGAAACTTAACTTTTGAGGAGTTGTCGAGCAAATGTCTAGGCCAGGAAACTTCCAGCTGAAGCGCTCAAGTTAGTCTAAACTGAGAATACAGTTTGGACTGGTGAGGGGTAACCATGGTGACGTAAATCTTGGGTCTTAGTTATAGAAATTAAAAGAGACAGTTCTACATAAGAAGCCAACCAAGGAAAGATGTGAAAAAAACATTAAATTGGACTCACCCCAGACTAATGAACATGAAACGGACAACTAAAACAAGTTGGAGGAAATCTTAAAATCTCATTATGTTCTATTAAAGTGTCATCGTGTGTTCCATCTTCTTCAGCTAGAAATAAGTTTGTACTAAAATCACACTGACTTACGCTTTTCAGGTCAGGTTAATGCTTTCAGCAGGTTTATTCACTTCTTCAATCTGCTGCTAGTCTGCTCAGGTGTTAGGTTTATCAGTGGAGTTTATAACGTCCAAATGATTTTTTTTTCAGGAATCTGTTCTACCTCGTGTTTTTGAATGAACAGAGCTGACTGCACAGGTATCAAAGCACCACAAACAGGACTGCCCAGGCAGACCTATTGTTTCTGTCTGCTCCTGCCCCACTGAACGTATCTCTTCCTACCTCGACTCAATTTCTTTTCTCCCCTTGCCCAGCCCCTTCCCCCTTACGTCCGCGATTCCTCTGATGGGTTATGTCAGTTTCAGAATTTGTGGGCTCCAGCAGCTCCCTTTTTACCATGGACATGCAATCCATTTACATGTCCATTCCCACATCAGGATGATCTCAGGGGTCTCTGCTTCTTCCTGGAAAAAAAGCCTGAACAGTCCCCATCAACCAGCACCCTCCTCCACTTGGCTGAGCTTGTCTTCACTCCAAACAACTTCTCTTTTAAATCCCCTCACTTTCTTCAGGTCAAAGGGATGGTCATGGGTACCCAATTGTTTGTGAGGTGAGTAGAACATTCCTTGTTACAGTCTTACTGAGGCCCCACCCACAAATCTTTCTCCAGTACATCGATAACGTCATTGGTGCTCGTCCCTCTCTCATCTGGAATTGGAAGAATTTATCTATTTCGCTTCCAATTTCCATCCTACTCTCACCTTCCCCGGTCCATCTCTGACACCTCCCTTCCCTTCCTTGACATCTCTGTTTCTATTTCTGGGGATAGGCTGACCATCAATACCTACTATAAAACCACAGACCCCCACAGCTACCTGGGCTATACATTCTCACACCCTGCTTTCTCTAAGGACTCCATTCCATTCTTCCAGTTCCTCTGTCGCATCTGTTGTGATGATGCCAACTTTGTCAAGGGAGCCTCTGAAATGTCCTTCTTCTTCCTCAACTGAGGATTCCCCAGCACCATAGTTGACAGAGACCTCAACCAGGTTCGACCCATCTCCTGCACTTCTGCCCTCACCCCTTCTCTTTTCTCCCGCAACAATGATAGGGTCCCCCTTGTCCTACCATGCCACCAGCATCCACATCCAGAAGATCATTAGATACCATTTCTACCACCTCCAGCAAGATGCCACCACTCGTCAAATATTTGCCTCCCCTCCTTATCCACTTCCGCAAGGACCTCCAGGACACCCTGGTCCTCTCTTCCTTCACTCCCAACACGTCCCACACCCCCATGGTGCCTTCCTCTGCAACCAAAGAAGGTGTAACACCTGCTTGTTTACTTCGTCTCTTCTCAAAATACAAGGACCCAAACACACCTTCCAGATGATGCAGTGTTTTACCTACACTTCCCACAATCTAGCCTGCTGCATTCACTGCTCACAATGTGGTCTCCTCTATGTTGGGAAAATGTAGCATCGACTGGTGACCACTTAGCAACATCTACATTCTGTCTGCAAAAAAGACCCAGAGCTTCCAGCTGCCTGCCTCTTCAACTCACCACCCTGTTCCCCGGCCAACATCTCTGTCTCAGGCTTGCTGCAGTGCTTCAGCAAAGTTCGGCGTAAGCTGAAAGAACAGCACTTCATTTTCCGCTTGTGAATCCTGCAGCCTTCTTGCTCAATATCAAATTCAAAATTTTTAGGGCATGAGGCATGTCCTTACCCGACCCCCTACACACCAAGCCTTGTCATTACACAACCTGCTACCACACACTACCCATTGTCAGCCATTAATAGTCCCCATTAGCTGTTATTTATTCCCTAAACTAACTTTTAACTACTTCTTTGTCTGTCCAGCTGTTTTTCACTCTCTTTGGGCTCTAACTTCACTTTCGTTCACTCTTCCCCCTTCTTCCACCCAAACTTCTGTATAAAAAACATTCTTTTCCTAGGTCCCATCAGTTCTGAGGAAGGGTGTCTGGGCCCAAAACATTAACTCTGATTTCTCTACAAATGCTGCCAGACTTGCTGAGATTTTCCAGCGATTTCTGTTTTTGGACCCAGGAACGATGTTTGTCAATGTTCATCTGGACCTTGGATATCTTCAGTGATTTTAGCAATCAACATTTGGTTTCAGGTTGCCTGTTTCTCCCTGCTGTTTCCTGGCTATTATTCTGAATGTCACTTCTTACAGATGGAGCAGTAAGCATGCTGTTTGAATTTGTTATGACTGCAGGCAAACTGATGGCATTGGGTGTAATGCTGCTTATAACCAGTCGCAGTTCTACTCTTCACTGAAGTCAGTGCATGTGGAGTTAAATCGATGGCACCGAGTATCATAATTTTCCAACTCAATGAAGGTTCTTTGTATTAGTGCAGGGCCAACACTGTAAACAAACTCAAGAGCCCTGCATTTCTATTTCTTCACAGCAGACAGCATCCTTAAGGAACTGTATTTTATAGAATCCCTGCAGTGTGGAAGCAGGTCATTCAGCCCATCAAGTCTATGCTGGCCCTTTGAAGAGCACCCCACTCAAACCTAACCCGCTACCCTATCCCAACAACCCTGCATTTCCCATGGCTAGCCCACCTCGCCTGGACGCTACGGTAAAATTCACACGGCCAATCCACCGAACCTGCACATCTTTGGACTATGGGAGGTGAGCAGAGCACGCAGAGGAAACCCACACAGACACAGGGAGAATGTGCAAACTCCTCACAGACGGTCACCCGAGGCTGGGATTGAACCCGGGTCCTGGCGCTCTGAGGCAGCAGCGCCAACCACCGAGCCACTGTTCCACCATGTTTAGTTCTCAATATTGTAACATTGGGGAAGCCAACACTACATACAGTTCTTACACTATAGTGTTAATCAGGTTTGATGCTGCATCATTGTTATCTCTTGGATTATATATCCCCTGCCTCTTGTGATCAAACCTAAAACTTCATTTGCTTTTTTTTTCACAGCTTTATCTCCCTGATGTACTACTTTAATATCTCACAAAACTTAAGCTTTCAAATCCCTCAGCTCTTTCACAGCACTGAATCTACTTTAGCTCTAAGTATAATTACTGTTGTTACTTTTCTTCGTAAAATGTATTTCTTCATGCATACAAACTCTGAATTCTGTCCACTACCAACTTCACCCATTTCCCACCTCAGCAATATTGTATTTGCAAACTTCTTAGGTCTACTAAATAATCAATTAACTATTAATTTACAACTGTAAGCTGTCCATTGAAGCCCACTGGGGACTAATCTTGCAATTTTGTTTCCTGTACAGCTTTCCAGCAGTTAATTCTGTAAATAACCTTTCACCAGTAACCATTCACACGTCGCCACCCAGAATTGAACACTTTGGCAGAAAGAATAAAAAAAGAAACATTTTATCCAACAGGGGAGAGGTTGCAGAGCTCTGAGCTGCAGAGGGATCTGGGTGTCTGAGTACACATATCACACAAGGTTGGTATACAGATGCAGCAAGTAAGTGGGAAAGCTCATACAATGTTATACTTTATCATGAGGGGAATTAAATGCAAGATTAGGGAGGTTATTCTTTAGCTGTACAGGTATTAGTGAGACCTCATCTGGAGAACAGTGTACAATACCGGTGACCGAATGTAATGAAGGATGTTAAGGTGTTTGGAGCAGTTCAGAGAAGGATCCACTACATAGATACCTGGAATGATTGGATTGCCTGAAGAGGAAAGGCTAGACAGGCTAGGCCTATATCCCCTGGAGTTTAGAAAGTCAGAGGTATTTAATTAAAACTTTTAAGATCCTGAAGAGTGTTAGCCTGATGGATGTTTCCTCTTGTGGGAGAATTGAGAACGAGGAGTCATCATTTAAAAATAACTGGTCACTCATTTAAAACAGAGATGAGGAAAAAGTTCTGCCAGAGGATTGTGAGCCTTAGGAAATCCATTTTTCAAAAGGCAGTGGAAGCAGAATCTTTAAATATTTTTCAGGCAGAAGATAGATTATTCCATAGAATGCCTAAGGTGTGGAAGCAGGCCATTTTGCCCTGCAAATCCACACTGGCTGTCTGAAGAGCATCCCACCCCGACGTGGACCTTGCCCCCATCCCTCTAACCCTGCATTTCCATGGCTAACCCATCTAATCTACACATCCCTGAACACTATGTGCAATTTAGCATGGCCAATCTGCCTGCCCTGCACATCTTTGGATTGTGGGAGGAAATCAGAGCACCTGGAGGAAACCCACGCAGACATGGAGAGAATATGCAAATTCTGTATGTGTCCACAGTAATGCAAAGAATTTAAAGGCTTCCATGAGCCCCCACATACAATTTATAAATAAATGTGATTTTTGTAAATTTCCTGCTAATGAATAAATGTGTTAAGTCATCACATTGGGTGTTGATTAAAAATGATGTGCTGTGAAGGGAAAACGCAATGTGACATCTAATTAATGAAATTTGCTTACCACAAGATAACTGTTTGTTGAGATTCATTTTTATCAATTTCATACATTCAGGGGAGGTGACCGTCTAGTGGTATTGATAATCCAGCGACCCAGATAAGGCTCCGGGAGCCAGGTTTGAATCCCACCACGGCAGATGGTGGAATTTGAATTCAATAAAAATCTGGAATTGAGAGTCTAATGATGACCATGAATCCTTTGCTGATTGTTGGAAAAACCCATCTGGTTCACTTATGCCCTTTCGGGAAGGAAACTGCCATCCTTGCCTGGTCCGGTCTTACATGTGACTCCAGACCCACAGCAATGTGGTTGACTCTTAACTGCTTTCTGGGCAATTAGAGATGGGCAATAAATGCTGCCCAGCCAGCAACGCCCTCATCCCATGATTAAATAAAGAGGGAAAAAAGATGTCATGGTTGTTCTGGTTTCCTGAGGCATGAGACAATCCAATCAGCTGCTTCTGTTGCTTTGCTCCACCACCTTGCTCTTTTGGGAGCCCTATCCTCCATCCCTCTCTTTCTGTCTATAAGTTATCTGAGCTGAAGCATAAGCTTCAGCCAGTCTGCTCATCACTTTGATGTCATATATGATCCTGAGATGAGATTCCACCCTCATTTTTGGGCCTTTACTAACAACAGCTATTTTCACCTCTGTAATATCATCCGACTTCAGCCGTATCTCAGCTATTCTGCTACGGAAACCCTCATCCATCTCTTTCTTATCCAGACACCTGATTCTTTGAGCACACTGCAGGACTTGCCACCCACGCCTTGTCATCCTTAAACTTATGTTTAACATACCATTGCTGTCTATCCCCTGACTCACACAAACCCTGTTCCTTATCACTGACGTTGACCCTTCTCTTCTAGCTGTAACCTTATATTCTGCATTCTGTTCTATTACCCTGACGTACTTGGTAAGGTATGATTAATCTGGTTAGCACGCAAAACAAAAAAAACTTCTCACTGTATTTTGGTACATGTTTCAATAATAAATCAAATCAAATCAAACATGTTCATTGACATACCTTGGCTGAAGAAGGGTCTCGGCCCGAAACGTCAGCTTTCCTGCTCCTATGATGCTGCTTGGCTTGCTGTGTTCATCCAGCTCTACACCTTGTTATCTCAGATTCTCCAGCATCTGCAGTTCCTACTATCTCTGACATACCTTGGCTCTTGTTTGACCTATGCTACAACTTTAAGCATCACAGCACTGTTTCCAAATCCCTTTCCTTAGCCATTGTTACTTTCAACTGCACAGCCTTTCCAGATTGCTGCACTTCTCTGATTCTGTCCTCAGAATTATGCCGGATTTTAATTGTTCCATCATTAGTTTCCACATCAGGGCACTGCGCTCTCTAAACACTTCCACACACCTCTCTACCTCTCCAGCTCACATTTCCACCTTTCAGTTACTCTTTAAAACCTATCTTTTCGATCACACTTTTGGGCCAACTACCCTCATTCTCTCCATGTGGGACACAGTGTCAAATTTTGTGACAAAAACAGAAATTGCTGGAGAAACTCAGCAGGTCCAGCAGCGTCTGGGGAGAGAAAGCTGGGTTAAAGTTTTGGGTCCAGTGAACCTTCTTCAGAGCTGCTCTTTGCCTTCTCTCCACAGGCGCTGCTCGACCTGCTGAGTTTTCCCAGCAATTTCTTTGTTTTTGTTTCGAATTTCCAGCATCTACAGTTCTTTCAGCATTTTGTCAAATTTTGAGAAGTTTCTTACAGCGCAAACGAAGGCTTAGTCATTGTTGTCAAGCTACCTCAGCTCAGTCACAAAAGGCTTTCCCAGCACAAGAAAGATAGGGTAATCTTGTGAAAGTAATTTTCAATATTGTGTATGGCTAGAGTTATGTAATAGAGATGTCTTTATTGTTTCTCGTCTTTTAGAACCTTCTTTGCTCTGTACATCAGATTCAATCACCGAATAAATGGAAATCCCATTTCTGACACAAGCCTGGGAAGCCCAGAGCTTTAGGAATTCTTTCATTCTTCCTGTATAATAAATCCGTTCAGCTGCCTGGGGATTACATTAACAGAGTTTAGTTCTCCAACGTGATGCAGTTAGCGCTGCCAAGCAGTCCCAGTTGTATTATCTGGTCTATGCATCTCAGTGGCATTTAGAGATCCAACACGACTGGGGAAAGAGCCTGTAATCTGGTGCTAGCTCCTGCTCAAACACTCGACATCGGCGAACGGATAAAATATGAGAGGTCACTGATTCACCCATTCACTACCACCCCAACCCTTCCACCAGCTCCTCACACAACACTCCTTTTCTAAAAGGACCATGGGCATAGGGGAGAGACATAGTGGTCGTGGTAATGTCACCAGGTTCGTAATCCGACAGTACAGGTTCATATTTGGAGGACACTTGTCCAAATCCCGCCCTGGTGAAATTTGAATTCAGTAAAAATGTGGAAACTGAAGCTAGTGGTGACCGTGGAAATATTGGCTTGAGGTTAAAAAAAAAGACATTTGGTTCACTGGCATCCTTGAGGGAAGGAAATCTGCTGTCTTTGCCTGGTCAGGCCCAAATGTGAGCACTGCATAAGACGCAGGATCAGAACTAGGCCATTCAGCCCATCGAGTCTGCTCTGCCATTCAATGAGTTCATAGCTGATCTGATAGTCCACAGCTCCGCCTTCCTGATTTTTCCCATAACCCTTGATTCCATTATTGATTAGAAACCTTCTGTCTCAGCCTTAAATGTACTTAACAGCCCCAGTCTCTACAGCCCTCTCAGGCAATGAATTCCACAGATTCACTACCATCTTAGAGAGGATATTCATTGTAATCTCTGTTATTAATGTGCTATCTCTTATTCTGAGATGACGCCCTCTGGCCTGAGACTTTCCCAAATGGAAGCAGACTTTTTTCATTTACCCTTTCAAGTCCCCTAAGAATCTTGCGTGCTTCAATAAGGTTACCTCTTGTGCTTTAAAGTTTTAATGACTTCAGGCCCAATCTACTTAATCTCTCCTCACATGGCAGTTCCTGCTAAATGTGGATGATAGCATTTTGTGATTTATTGATGGTTTTGACTCTTAATTGCCCTGTGAAATGGCCCAAAAAATATTCAGATCAAGGGAACTTAGAGATAGACAACAAGGGCACAGTAATTAGCATAGGGACCTGGATTCGATTCCAGCCCTGGATGGCTGTCTGTGTGGAGTTTGTACATTCTCCCAGTGTCTGTGTGGGTTTCTGGTGGCTGCTCTGGTTTCCTGTCAAAGTCCAAAGATGTGCAGGCCCGGTGCATTGGCCATGCTAAAAAAAAAATTGCAGGTTAAATGGGTTAGCCATAATTATGAGGATGGGGTGTGGTGTGCTTCAGAGGGCCAGTGCGGATGGGCTGAATGATCCGTTTCTGCACTGTAGGGGTTCTATGAAATGTTGACTTTGCCAGTGATGTCCACATCCATGCAAGAGCAAAAGTATTGTTTGTTTTATCAGCCCCACCCAAACTAAATGTTACTTCTTTAGAAGTAATGTTGGCTGAAGGCACTGAATACTGCAAAGGGTATGAGCCCTGACAGAATTCAGGCAATAGTACTGAAGATTTGTGCACACGCGCGCGCACACACACACACACACACTCACATGCGTTCACACTTGTTCGTGCACACACACATACACACACACACAAGTGCACACACACACACATGCATTCACACTGGTTCACACACACGCACACATACACACACACGTGCACACAGGCACACACACACGCACAAGCACACACACACACACGTGCACACAGGCACACACACACACACGCACAAGCACACACACGTGCACACACACACACACTCACAAGTGCACACACACACTCACAAGTGCACACACACATACACACACACACAAGCCCGCACACACACAAGTGCACACACACACACTCACACGCGCACGCGCACACACACACACAAGTGCACACACACATACACACTCACAGGCGCGCGCACACACACACACTCACAGGCGCGCTCACACACACACACACACACACACAGACAGACACTCTGTTCTTACATGCAAATAAGGCAGTGAATCCACATTTTGCATTAATCAAAAAAACCAAAGAACTGTGGATGTTGGAAATCAGAAGCAAAACTAGAAGTTGCTGGAAAAGGGTCTCTGGACCTGAAACATTAGTTCTAATTTCTGTCCGCAGATGCTGCCAGGTGAGCTGAGTTTTCTTCCAGCAATTTGTTCCACATCTTCCACATCTTGTACCGTCAGCAAATGGTGACAAAGCAAGCCGCTCTTTGACCCCTTTCAGCTTGGAGAACAGCTGGTTGGAGTTCACAGCTACAGCTCCCTTAGCTCAGTATCTTCAGGCAGAGACAAACTCTGTCTCACTGTGACAATGGTTGGAGGGCTGCAAGAGGGAAGGCAGAGAAAGTAACAGAAAATGAGTTCTCAATTGGTCAGGGAACAATGGCTTGGATGTGCTTCATCACATAATCACATTCCATGAACAATCTATCTCCAGTGAAGATTGTTCAGCTAATCAGTGATCCCCAAGCTGGAAGAGACTGGCATAGTTTCCTTCGTTCATTTAAAGGCTCCGAAGCCAATGACAATCATGCTCGGAATTCACCTCCTCTCTACCTCAACTGTTCCCCTTGCCCCACTCCCCCTGCCTCTGACAAAAAGGAGAGAGAATGGGCTACAGGTGGTCCACAGGTCAGGTAGTACCTCATCGAATCAGGCATGGAACAAAACCACTCACAAGTAGCCATTTAGCCTAATCTCTTTTGTTTCCACTGAAAGGGTACAGTATTTCTCGCTGCCCTTGAGACAATGGATGTGAGGTGCCTTCCTGAATCACTGGAGTAATTTAGTTTAGGTAGGCGTTCAATATCGTTAGGGAAAGAGTTCCACGATTTTGACCCTGCTACACCGATATATTTCCAGGTCAGGTCAATGCGTGAATATCCTGTAATCAACATCATTGAAATAGATCACAGCTACATTGCTACTCTCCAATTGGATGCAGAATTCCCTACATTGTAGCAGTAAGTCAACTTCAAAAGTACTTAAATGGAAACAGAAATTGCTGGAGAAATTCCTCTTAGAAGGTCTGGCAGCAAAGGTGTGGAGAGAAAGCAGTTAACTTTTCAAGCCGAGTGACAGTTCTTCAGAACTTATGTTGAGTCGCTGGTCTTGAAATGTTAACTCTGCTTTCTCTCTATGGATGCTGTCGGATCTGCTGAGCTCCTCCAGCAAATTTTGTTTGCGTTCCAGATCTTCAGAATCCGGAGCTCTTTGTTTTATTCAAACATACTTGATTGGTTGTAAGAGCTGCCCAGAGGTCATGAAAGCTGTGACATAATTGCTTTGAGATAGCAAGAACTGCAGATGCTGGAGTTAGAGATGACACAGAATGGACCTGGAAGAACACAGCAGACCAGGCAGCATCAGAGGAGCAGGAAGGTTAATGTCAACTTTCCTGCTCCTCTGATGCTGCCTGGCCTGCTGTGTTCTTCCAGCTCCATGCTGTGTTATCTCTACATAATTTTTTTTTCATTCTTTTCAAAGGAGTGACTGAAATCTGGATATTCTAGGTTCAGGAGGAGCATCATATTAAGGAACACATCAAATGTTGAGATGAAATATTGTTCCTGAAGCACTGACATACTAACAGGAGAAACTCACCCACCTACCGGCAGAAGTAACTTCCAGCGTGGACAATCCAAGATTTTCCCTCATTGAATAATTCCACAATCCAGTAGAAGTAGCGAACACTACAGTTTGTCAATCTCAGAATCCTTGACGGCATCACTGCAGCCCATTGGTGAGAACAGTTGTGAAGGTACAGGAAGGGAACACGGTAAAAAGCTCCTTTTTATTGCATTAACAAGCAGATATCAGAATTTGCTGCTTTTGAATCTAGTTCAGAAGTGGAAAAACTGCTTTTGCTCAGGTGTATTATGAATTAATATCAGGGATCTTTAATGCACTCACTGATTTTTAAGTGGCTTCTTGATGAACAATCAGCACCAAGCAGTTTTTTTTAATGCTTCCTGGGATGTAGATTTGTTGTCAATCCCTAATTATCATAGAATCGCTACAGGCCATTCGGCCCATTGAGTCTACACCAACCCACCAAAGATCATCCCACCCAGATTCAACACCTACCCTTTTCCTGTAATCGGGCATTTCCCATGGCCAATCCACCTAACCTGCTTATCTCTGGACACAATGGGGCAACTTAGCATGGCCAATCCACCTAACCCGCACATCTTTGGACTGTGGGAGGAAACAGGAGCATTCAGATTAAACCTGCACAGAGACGGGGTGAATGTACAAACTCCATACGGACAGTCGCCCGATGGCAGAATGAATCCAGGTCCCTGGCGCTGTGAGGCAGCAGTGCTAACAACTGAGCCACTACGCCATCCCCTGATTGTACCAGCAGATGTTGTGGTGAGCTGCCTTTTTGCCATGCTGCAGACAGACAGCACTGTGACTGCACTGCGAGGGAGGTGATCCCAGCATTATGATCCAGGGGCAGTTCCAGAATTGCAATACAGTACCAAGGTCAGAATAGTTTTGTGCTTTGGAGATGCCTTGCAAGTGGTGGTGTTCCCATGTTTATCGTCTTTGCTTTTCAAAATAGTGATCGACAACCGTCATAATGGCACTGTCAAAGGAGCGTGGGTCAGTTGCTGAACTACACTGCCACTTGTTAATGGTGGTGCAAGTGATTACTTAAGGTGGCAGACACAGTACCAATCAATCAGGCTGCTTTGTCCGAAAAGGTGTCAAACTTTATGAGTGTTGTTGGAGCTACACCCGTCCAGGTATATGCAGAGATTTCCATCAAACGCCTGACTTATGCCTTGTAGATGATGAACAGGATATGGGGAGTCAGGAGGCGAGTTACTTACTGCAGGCTTCCTCTGACATGCTCTTGTAACCGTAGTGTTTAAAGGCTAGTCCTGTTCAGGATATTGATAGTGGAGAGTTCAGCAATGGTGAAACCAGTGAATATCCAGGAATGATAATTAGGTTCTCTTGTGTTGCTGATGGGCATCGCCTGGCAATTCTGTGGCACAAATGTTACTTTTCACTTTCCAGCCTAACTCTGGTAAACATTCAGGTCATTCTCCATTTGGAAAGGGTCTATTTCAGCATTTGAGGAGTTGCTGAACTTGGGCAATCATCAGTGAACATTCCCAATTCTGACCTTATAATGGAGGGAATGTCACTGATGAGGCAGCTGAAGGTGATTGGACCAAGGCCACTACCCTGAGGAACTCCTGCAGAGTTGTCATGAAGCAGGGATGACTGACCTCCAACAGCCACGGCTATCTTCCTATGTGCCAGGTATGATTCCAAACAGTGGAAGCTTTTCCCCTGATTCCCATTCCTTTCACGCCACACTCAGCCAAATGCAGCCATGAAGCTAAGAGCAGCCACTTTCACCCCAACTCTGGAATACAGCTCTTTTGTCCATGCTTGATCCAAGGCTGTAACAATGTCAGTAGCTGAGCACATGACCATGGAAGAAGCCAATCTGTCATTAGTGCTGAATATATTAACATGCAGTTCCCTCCAAGTAGTCTTTATCATCACTTGCGATGATGCATGAAAGACACTGCGATTTAATGAGATTTACATTAATCAGGATGATGTAACTGACGGCATCACTCTGCCATCTTTATGGGAGAAGACACCACTCTAGAATGAGTATGTGAAGAGAGATGTCGCAGCAGATAACTGTAATTCTTAACCTTCCACGTGCAGCTGTAAATTAAGGAAAGTTACAGTGCCTGAGGAGTTTATGAGGCTTACTTCAAGATAAGGAGCAAACTGCAGCAGGGACAGTGTGTATGCAGACACTGCAATACTCTGCCAGTATCTTAAAGTGCAGGTAGCTGTGTTGGCTTAAGGTGCAAGATGGTAACAAAGGCAAACATCTCCACAGCCAGCATCTGAATTTTAAATTCGGCAACTAAGAAAAAAACCGGCAGAATCCAAAGGCATTTTGCAGGGGCATGATTGAGGTTAAGATAATGAGGGGTGTGGGCAGAGTGAATAGAGAGCAGCTGTTCCCCTCAGTTGAGGGGTCAATCACAAGAGGGCATAGTTTTTGGGTAAAGGGCAAGGAGATTCAGAGATTTGGGAAATAGCTTTCTCACTCAGCAGATGGTAGGAATCTGAAACATACTGCTTGGGAAGGATGCTGCTTGGCCTGCTGTGTTCATCCAGCTCTACACCTCGTTATATCGGATTCCCCAGCATCTGCAGTTCCTGTTATCTCTGCTTGGGAAGGTAGTAGAGGTCAGAAACTTTTCAACTTTAAAAAAAAATTAGATACGTACGTTAAATATCATAACATTCAAGGATATGGTACAAGTGCCTGAAATTGGGCTCAGCGCATCTTTAGTGTTAGTTACCGAACCTACAAAGGGAACTTGCAATCTTAGATCTGGTCCTGTGTAATGAGACTAGTAAAATTAATGATCTCCTAGTTAGGGATCCTCTAGAAAGAGTAATCACAGTATGATCGATTTTTGGATACAAATGGAGGGTGAAATAATATCATCTAAAACCAGGGTTTTATGCTTAAACAAGGGAGAATACAGTGGGATGAGGAAGGAGTTGGCTAAGCCAAACTGGGAACGCAAGTTGTACAGTCGAACTGTTGAGGAACAGTGGAAGACTTTTAAAGAGATTTTTCTCAGCGCTCAACAAAAGGTCAAAAACAAGGAGAGCAAGGGTAGGAAGAGCCAGCCTTGGGTAACAAAGGAAATCAAGGAAGGCATCCAAATAAAAGCTCAGGTTTACAAAGTCACCAAGGGTAGTGGGAAACGGGAAGATTGGGGAAACTTTAAAACCAACTAAGAACCATGTAGCAAGCAATAAAGGAAGGAAAGATAGATTATGAATGAAAACTAGCACAGAATATAAAAACAGATAGGAAAGTTTTTATCAATATATAAAATGGAAAATGGTGGCTAAAGTGGACATAGGTCCCTTGGAGAATGAGAAGGGGGAATTAATATTGGGTAATATTGAAATAGCCAAGGCCTTGAATGACTATTTTGTGTCAGTCTTCACCCTGGAAGATGTGCCTCACATGCCAAAGAATGATATTAAGGATACGATGGGAGGTGAGGACCTCAATTCAATTGTTATCACTAAAGGGGTAGTGCTGCACAAACTAGAGGGTCTAAAGATGGATAAGTCCCCTGGTCCTGATGGAATACATCCCAGGGAGATGAAAGAAATGGTGGAAGTAATGGTAGATGCATTAGTGGTAATTTACCAAAATTCGCTGGACTCTGGGCAGGTCCCAATGGACTGGAAGACAGCGAATGTCACGCTGCTCCTTAAAAAAGAATGCAGGCAAAAAGCAAGTAACTACAGGCCAGTTAGCTTAACATCTGTAGTCAGCAAAATGCTTGAGGTTATCATGAAGGAAGAAATAGCGAGACATCTGGGTGGAGAGGGTTCCATCAGGCAAATGCTGCATGGATTCAGGAAGGGAAGGTCGTGTTTGACAAACGTACTGGAGTTCTTTGAGGATATAACAATCCTGGTGGATAGAGGGGAACAGATGGATGTTGTGTACTTGGATTTTCAGAACACATTCAATAAGGTACTGCACAAAAGACTCATAAGAGTACCGGGAGTAACAGGGAGTGGATAGAGGACTGGTTAGCCAATAGAAGGCAGAGAGTTGGGATAAATGGGTGTTTCTCTGGTTGGAGATCAGTGTTGAATGTAGTGCCGCAGGGTTGGTGTTGGCGCTGCAACTGTTCATGATATACATAAATGATTTGGAAGAAGAAGCCGAGTGTAACGTACCTAAGCTTGTTGATGACACTAAATTGAGTGGAAAGACAATCAGTACAGAGGATGTGGAGAGTCTGCAGAGAGATTTAGAATGTGTTAAGTGATTGGGCAAAGGTCTGGCAGATGGAATACAATGTTGGTAAATGTGAGGTCACCTACTTTGGAAGTGAAAATAGTAGACCAGATTATTATTTAAATGGTGAAAGATTGCAACATGGAACAAAAACAAAGTTGTTGGAAAAGCTCAGCAGGTCTGGCAACACCTGTGAAAGAAAATACAAAGTTAAAGTTTCGGGTCTAGTGACCCTTCCTCAGAATTGATGGTGGCTGGGAAAACTTCAGTTTACATGCAGGAAAAAGGGGAGGGGGATGGGGTAGGGGGTAAATGATAGGATAGACCCTAAAGAGAGAGAAGAGCAGTTGGACAGACAAAGGAGTTGAGAACAATCAGGCTGGGAGGGTGAACAGTTGTTAATGGGGACTATTAATGACTAACAACAGGGGTGTGTAATGGCAGGCTATGTGGTAACAAAGCCTGATGTGTTGGGTAGAGGGCTGGGACATGGGAGAGTTTAAACCCTAAAATTATTGAACTTGATATTGAGTCTGGAGGGCTTCAGGGTCCCCAAGCGGAAAATGAGGTGTTGTTCTTTCAGCTTGTGTTGAGGTTTGCTGGAGCTCTGCAGCAAGGGCATGTTGGATGAATTTACTCCACTTACAGAGACAGAGATGCTGGCCAGGGAACGGGATGGTGTGTTAAAGTGGCAGGCAACAGGTAGTTCTGGGTCATTTTTGCAGGTAGAATGTAGACATTCTGCGAAGCGGTCACCCAGTCTACGCTTTGTTTCCCCAAAGTAGAGGAGACCACATTGTGAGTAGCGAATGCAGTAGACTAGATTCTGGGACTAGATTCTCTATCCTATCGTTTACTCTGTTGTTTCCACTGGTGGGAGAGACTCGGGGACATAACCTCAAGATTAGGGGGAGTAGATTACGACAAAGCCGAGGAGGAACTGCTTCCCCCAAAGAGTGGTGAATCTATGGAATTCTCTGTAGAGGCAGCTTCATTAAATATATTTAAGACACTATTGGATAGATTTTTGCATGGGGTAGGGAGATTAAGGGTTATGGGGATAATGCAGGTGGGAGGAGCTGAGACCACGAATAGATCAGCCATGATCTTATTGAATGGCGGAGCAGGCTCAATGGGCCGAATGGCCTACTCCTGCTTCTATCTCTTACAAAGTTATGAACCTATATTGGTGCAGGCTCAATGGGCCTTTTCTGTGCTGAATGAATCTATGAATCTGTGAGAAGGGCAGACCAAGACTTTGTAAGACTTCAGTTACAGAGCTACAGAATGGGAAAGCTCTGAAGGACATGGAAAAGAACCTCAGAAGACTATGAAAACTAGCTATGAAATGGCCAAACTCTGAAGCGTAAAAGCACAAATTCAGAAAAATTCAATGATAATTAGGAAAAATGCACGTCTTCATCAGTCAGGCATGATAGTACATGGACGGCTCCAGTAAAAATATTGCCATGACCTCAAGGTTTTTTTTATTCATTCACAGGATGTGCCTGTCACTGGTTATACCAATATTTATTGCCTAGAGGGCAGCTAAGAGTCCATCACATTGCTGTGTGTCTGGAGTCGTACGTAGAACAGACCAGGTAAGGACAGTATTCACATTCACTGAAGGGTAAAATAGATGGAATTTTTCCCCAGATCACAATGACTTCATGATCATTGTCAGAAATCACACGACACCAGGTTATAGTCCAACAGGTTTATTTGAAAACACAAGCTTTAGCAGCGTAGCCCCTCCATCAGGTGAACCAAGAAAGAAACACACAGAACACGGAATTTATAAGTAAAAGATCAAAGGGTCACACAACTGATGAGAATGTACTAAACAAACCTAAGATGCTGTTAAATCTTTAATCAGTTAAAAGGTTTTAATTGATTAATATGTATGTGTAAATCCCCAAATTTCTTTCAAGTCACTGCCCTGAGAGAACTAAAGGTTTTATCGGTGTAAAGAAGGGGTGACATTTTAGGCCAGACAATGCATATGAAGCCATGTTTAGAATCTGTTTGTGTTTTGGTTCAGAGTGAGACTGGTTTTATTTCTAAAGTAGGAATTTATAAAACACTACATTGACTGACTGCCTGTTTTCTGAAGAAGGGTCTAGGCCCAAAACATCAGCCTTCCTGCTCATCTGATGCTGCTTGGCCCGCTGTGTTCATCCAGCTCCACACCTTGTTGTCTCTGTAAATTGTGTGCTTTTTGAACAAAATAGAATGGATCTGCAAATACAAATTCACTCCATAGATTTACGTGCGCTTGTGTGTATGTGTGTGAGTGTGTGTGTGTGTGTGTGTGTGTGAGAGAGACAGAGAGTGTGTGTGTGTGTGTGTGAGACAGAGAGAGTGTGTGTGTGTGTGTGTGTGTGTGTGTGTGAGAGACAGAGAGTGTGTGTGTGTGTGAG
>JAHRHZ010000040.1:34599964-34618187 GCA_024137785.1 Ginglymostoma cirratum | reverse complement strand
CCTCTGATGCTGCTTGGCCTGCTGTGTTCATCCAGCTCTACACCTTGTTATCATCGATGATCTGGCATGTCTTGCAGAGGTTCCTGTGACAGGGTTGTGCGTGGTGTTGTGGTCGACGTTGTCCTGAAGACTGGGTAGTTTGCTGCGAACAAAGGTCTGTTTAAGTTTGGTGGTTGTTTGAAGGTGACAAGTGGAGGCATGGGGAAGACCTTGGCCAAGTGCTCATTGTCATCGCTAACGTTTTTAAGGCTGCGACGTAATTTCTCCACTCCCGGGAAGTACTGGACGACAAAGGGTAGCCTAAATGGTTGTGTCCTGTGTCTGTCTTCTGAGAAGGTCATTACGGTTTTGCACTGTGGCACGACGGAACTGGTGATCGATGAGTTGAGCATCGTATCCCGTTCCAATGGACCAGGTTTTTATTGAATTCAAATTCCATCACCTGCCATGGCAGGATTTGAAATTAGATCCTCAGAACATTACCTGGGATCTCTGGATTAATAATCCACTGATGATGCCACAAAGCCTTCCCCTGCTTAGCTAACACAGAAGGCCCAACATAAGCCTAGTGCTGTCCGTGCTGGAAGTCAGCGCTAGAGAACACCTTTAAGATTACACACAAAGTAGCAGCACCATCAAGTCAAGAACTTTTATTGTGGGGTGGGTGCGATAGCTGCTGATATTCTGATAAACATGGAAAAACCTGCAATGTATGTAGCATTCATTAAAGCAGCCAATACGTACTTTAACCCCAAGAGAAATTTAGCGATAGAATGAACGAAATTTAATCCGCAATCTCAGCATTTGGGAGAATCCAATAGAATCCTTTGTAATGCATTTATATCATCTGGCAGGATATTATAGGTAGGGAGCTTTGAAGGATGAATTAATCAAAGACAGTGCAATAGCTGATGTGAGAGATGAGAATTTATTAGGCTTTCTTCAATCGGAAGAGGATTTAATGTCGACAAAGGCAATCCAGTTCGCAACATGCGCAAAAACTAGGATTTACAATCCACCAGTACTGCAAAGGATAGGTCAAGGATTCTTCTGAAACTGGCAGATGAGTAGGCCCCAAAATGGCATTGTCACCAAAATGCCAAAAGAGCAAGAATCAAAGTCATTGACCACATTAGGTTGAACACAATGTGGCTCCAAACAATATGACAAGTGCAAACAATGTGGGGGGATGGGGAGACTGAATTATTTTTATTTGTTCATGGGATATAGTTGTCATTGGCTGGGCCAGCATTTATTGCTCATTCCAAATTTCCCAGAGGGCAGTTACCACACTGTCAGACTAGGGAAAAAAGATAGCAGATTTCTTTCCCTAAAGGACATTAGTAAACCATATGACAACCAACAGTTATGGGTTATCATTAGAGTAGCTTTGTAAAAACAGAGATGTTGTTTTTACTGAGTTCAAATTTCACTATCACTCGCTATGAACCTATGCCCCCATTAACCTGGGAATTCGAGATTGCTAGATAAGGGACATCCCCTAATTTGTGGCTAGTTGGGAGACTTTGGAAATATTATACGTTATCAGCATCTGAATTACCTCAGATACAAAGAACTGACCTGCAAGGAAAACTTTCACAGAAATGGGACTCATGCGACAAAGAAAATGCTCAAAATGTTAAACATTGTGAACAAAAAAATGAAGCTAGAATTTCTGCGGTAAGCCAAAATGAGTAAAAACAGATTCTGCCTCAAAAATTTGAAGACACAAGGCTTTGAAACAGAACTGAGACTTAACGCAGGAGGTGTTGTTTCAATACTGGCAGACAGCTTCCCATGGTTCAGGTCTGTGGAATTCAGACCGACAAACATAAAACTGTAAGCTCCTGGAGAAATGGATCTGCAGGTGATTCAGCACATCACCACTAAACCCGGTCACAGAGGACCCAATGTCAATGAAACACAAGGTGTGCTGAGGGATCAGAATACATTGAGCAGAAGAGTATGCATTTGTCAAGGTCATCTTGGAAAGCGCGGATATAATGCCTCAGAATGAAGATTGGTCAGAATTCAAAATCTATCCTAAGGGCCAGGCAAATTGAAGCAAAAGTACAATATGAGATTGCAATAAGGTGCTGAATCCCCGGGATTTTTCTCATCCTTTATTGGGGATGATGGGCCTTCAGTCAGGCAGTATGTTTGTAAGCAGAGCCATATCGTCAGCGGAAGAACTGACACAGTCATTTTACTAACACTTCCTAAGCTGACCAGAGAACTGATTTTGAGTATGGTTCTCAGTCAGCTAAACAAAGGAGTTCAACGGGAAAAGATTACAAAGAAGTTACTTTTCACTAATGTTTTCCTGTCAGGCACATTCACCGCAGCAGTAACAGATGTATTGCCTTCAGGATAGGAGCAATCCTTACTAATGTGCAAACTGACAGAATACAAAAAAAACAGTGAATTTCACATTGGGAAATTTGATGGAGACTAAATAGTGCTGTGCAAGAATAGAGAAGGGAGTGTTAGCAGTTAGGTGGCAATGTGAGATGTTCACAGTCTACTTTCAAGATGGAATTCCAGGTTGAGACAGACCACAAGACATTGGGAACATTATTGGACTCACAAGAAACCTCAAAAATACCTCAGTACGTTCAAGGCTTAGTCTGATGAAACCTGTCATAGAGTAATACATCGCAGAAACAGACCCATTGGTCCAATCAATCCCTGCCGAACATAATCCCAAACTAAATTACTCCCACCTGCCTGCAATTGGCCCATATCCCTCCAAACATTTCCTATTCATGCACTTATCTAAATATCTTTTAAACATTGTAACTGTACCTGCATCTGTCACTTCCTCTGGAAGTTCATTTCACACATGAACCACACTCCGTGTAAAAAAAAAAATTCCTCTCGTGTCTTTGTAAAATCTTTCTCCTCTCACCTTAAAAATATGTTCCCCAGTCTTGAAATTCCCCACTTCAGGGAAATGACACCTACCATTCATATTATTTATACCCTTCATAATTTTGTAAACTTCTGCAAGGTTACTTCTCAAATCCCTCCAGTGAATAAAAGGTACCAGCCTATCCAGTCTCTCCTTATAACTCAAGCCCTTCATTTCTGGCGTCATCCTGGTAAATCTCTTCTGAACCCTCTCCAGCTTAACAATACCCTTCCTATAACAGAAAGTCCAGAACTGGATGCAGTACTCCAGAAGAGACCTCACCAACATCCTGTACAACCTCAATATAACATCCCAACTCCTACACGTCTATGGCAGAGCCTATGATCCAGGCAATGTGCAAGCAACAGGCAGGTACAGTCTTGAGATCAGCAGTGGATTGAGCAAAATAAGAAGGTGTTATGGTTTTAAAAGAAGCAGAGTTTTATTCAATGGCAATAAACAACAGTTTTACTGGCAACTGATGGCAGACTCAGTCCAATTTGAGTAGCTCAAAAATCTGACAGGAAAGACATTGGACAACTCTCTCTTTCCAGCCCTGCCAGTGTTGAAAAGATACCATGATCAAAATCAAAACTTGATGACAGTGGAAAATCTGTTGGTGTGAGACCATAGAACGATTATACAGATTAATAAAAAGAAAACTCTAGGAGAAATGCCACAGGAAACCTATCATAAAATGCAGAGCAAGTGCACAACAATCAGTGTGGTAATCAGACATTTCAAAAGATATGCAAGATTACACATTATCACGCCAAACGCATGACGTAGAATGCCAAGTTCACGTGGGAAGATTAATTCGATCAAAGTCTCCGAAAAGGCCACTCAAAAGGCTAACAGTGGATTTGTATGAATTTACAGGAAAGATGTATTTAGTCCTTACTCAAGTTTTATTCAAGATGGATTGAAGTGGCTAGATTTCTTTTAACTACAACAGGCTCAGTGATCAGACACTGGAGAGAGTCTTCATGATATATAACTCCCCAGAAGTATTGTCATCGGATGTTACACCTCAATTTGGGAGCGTGGATTTCAGGATGCTCATTTCAAAGGCAGCCATCAAGCAGGTGACAAGCACTTTACTCCTTACTCAGTTGAACATAGAGGTAGGAAAAGCATTCAAGACTGTGAAGACTATGATGTATAAGAATCCATAATATGGGGTAAACTCTACTCAGTTACAACCAAAACAACACTATTGAATAATGGGTACTTGCCAGTGGAATTGTTAATGGGAGCAAGGTTAGTAATGGATGTACCAGTTTTAGAACACATCCTCAAGCCAAACATAACCTTTCAAGACAGTAAACAATGAGAGAAAAGTCACAGCAAAAAGCAGATGTGGTGCAACTCGAAACACAAGCAAAAAACTGTGTTGGTCTCAAAGCCAAAGCTGAATGTCAGGAGATGTGACAGGAGGTTAGGAGCCACGGCCGTCAGAGAAACAGTTCAACTAAGACCTTACAAGATCAAAACACCAGAAGGGACAATCATGAGGAAAAGGAGGGCATTGATGGTACTTGAGCCAAGAAGTGAGATCATGTATAATTATCACAGGATAAATTGGAAGGACAGCCATACCCATAACACAACCTATGTGTACAGAGTGTTAAACCCACTCCAGGCTTGGCACAACACTCATCACCCTAGTGTTGAACTGTAGTGAGCAAAATCAGGACATTCATTTTAGAGTTCCAGATCATGTTGACCAGTGAGCTTTGCATTTTGAATGGAGGGGGAAACAGCGATAATGTTAGTTTGAATGTACATGTGAAGAAAGATAGCTGAAAGCCACTATACCAGAGAGCTGTAATTGATAACCTACTATTTACAGACGTAAATAAAGGTGTGTTACAGTCCGCCAGGAGCTGAAGAATCTTACTTATAAATAAAGGATAAACAGTCTTAGTGATAGTGCATGTACAGACACCCACATCCAAGTTACACCAGACTGATACCTCAATGTGCAGGTGAGGGAAAATATATTATTTTGCACTTTGTCCACCATAATTTTTCGTTGGTCTCTTTTTTAAATTACTGCACTTTTTTTTTAGCTAAATCACAGATAATGTTATCAGACTTTTACTGCATCAATCCATAAATTATGAAGCTTGTTTTTGATATGGTTTGAAGACACAGACATTAGACTTCTCTGTAGCCTAAAGCTTCGAAGATTTGTCTTTGACACACATTATTTTGGAATGTATCCCAACTCATTTCATTTTACTGGCAGATCTGATAGACGTTTTTTGTTAATTTGACTGTAACAGGTAACTTGCTAAAAGGGGATTTCTTACTGTATCAATGCAAAATATTTTTGGCATGGCTGTGCTTGGATATAAACATACCATTCCTGCTGAAATTGTTTTGGACAATGTCAATCGAAGAATACACTGCTGATAAAACTTGTTTCAAATGGAACAATGTCACATAACAAAACCAGTGCTATGTTTTGCTTTCATTCATTCATGTAGGCATTGTTGGCTGGGCCTGCATTTATTTCCCAGTCTTTGTTACCCTTGAGAAGGTGGTGGTGAGCTGCCTTCTTGAACCACTGCAGTCCTTGTGGTGTATATGTGCCCACAAAGCTGTTTGGAAGGGAATTTTAGGATATTAACCCAGCAGCATTGAAAGTATGGCAGTAGATTTCCAAGTTAGGATGGTGCGTGGCTTGGAAGTCAACTTGCAGGTGGTGGTGTTCCCAGGTAACTGCTGCCCTTGTCCTTCTAGATGGAAGTGGTTGTGGTTTTGGGAGATGCTCTGAAAAGGGCCTTGGTCAATTTCTGCAGTGCATCTTGTACACAGTGCACACTGGTGCGACTGAGCATCAGTGATGGTGGGAGGGAGAGTTTCTGGATTTGGTGCCAAACAAGCGGGCTGCATTGTCCTGGATGGTGTCAAGCTTTTTGAGTGTTATTGGAGCTGCACCCATCCAGGCATGTGGGCATTATTCCACCATACTCCTGACTTGTACACTTGTAACATTGACAGTAACAAAGTTATTTAACTGACACATTCTCATTTGATAACAAGATAGTGTTTTTTATTGTAAATAAACAGAACTCATTGAAGTGTCCGTGTTTTGTTGAATTGCACCTTTAGATCCTAGCATCATCACCGAGAGAGAAGTGATGCCTGCTTCAACTCATGTGCTGGTAAAACTCTTATTCATCCCCGCACCACCTCTGCGCATAACTATTCTGATGCTCTCCTGCCTATCCTTTCATCTTCCACCCTACATTAGCCTGAACTGATCCAAAACTTCATTTCTTGTCTCTTAACACTCATGCATTTGCTGTCCTTGTGCCTGCTGACCTCCTCTAGCTCCCTGCCCACATGCCTCAATTTTAAAACCCTCAGCCCTATCTTAAAATCCCCACATGTCATAGCTCTTCCAGCAAGTGGTACCAATTTCAGACGTTTGAGATCCTAGAAATCCTTCTATTCTGGTCTCTATTGCAACACGAATTTAATCACTGTGCCATTGATGTCCATGTTTCTGGCTGCATGTGCTCAAAGGAGGAAGAACAGTGTGGACCTTGCAGCTGTTCCTGGGATTGCAGATTCCCTTAAAGATTTATTATGGCTTTTTGTTACAGTTATTATAGTCATTATAGTTTACTAATAAAGATTTTATTTTTACATTTAAATGACATTTGGATAAGCACATGAATAGGAAAAGTTTGGAGGGATATGGGCCAGGAGCTGGCAGATGGGACTAGTTTAGTTTGGGATTATGTTCGGCATGAACTAATTGGATCAAAGAGTCTGTTTCTGTGCTGTATGATTCTATGACTTTAAAGTGTCTATTTACTCTGTTTGAAGATACTTCTTGCAACCTAACTCAGTGACAAAGCTTTGTGTCCTTACGTCTCCTTCCATTGCTGGCTGTTGAAAATGACAGAAATTGTTTCCAGGATGTCACTCTCACTTTAGGACATTTCATTGAGTTTAATAGGCTCTCTGGGTCGATGTCAATGTTGTTCAATGAGGCTTGGACACACTTGGCATGTTTTCCTTTATTAGTTGCTGTGGGCTGTGGGCACCATTGGCTAAATTAGCATTTGTCGCCAATGGAGATGGCTAACCATATGACTGAACTGTTGCAGGTCAAATTGTAAGTGTTAAACTTGGGGAGTCACAGATTACTCGGAATAAATAGGTGATGCTATGTAAGTATTTTTTGAATAGATTGTTAAACAGATTATTAAGAAGCAACAATTTAAGTATAATGCACAAGCTAAACAGGCAGCAAAACATTCAACATCTCACAGGTTTTTTTAATGCTGGAGGATTCTTGTTTAATCTCTATTCTTTGCAAAATGGGGAGGAACACAGCAGGGTTAAGAAATTACTTCCTAAGTGGCCCCTGCTGACGAGGACCGCAGCCAGAAAGCATAATTCCAAAATGGGATGGCACGGTGGCTCAGTGGTTAGCACTGCTGCCTCACAGCACCAGGGACCTGGATTTAATTCCATCCTCGGGTGACTCTCCATGTGGAGTTTGCACATTCCCCCCGTGTCTGCTTGGGTTTCCTCCCACAGTCCAACAATCTGCAGGTTGGGTGGATTAGTCGTAGGATATACAGGGATAGGTTGGGGTGTGGGTCTAGGTGGGAGGCACTTTGAAAGGGTTGGTGTTGACTTGAAGGGCTGAATGGCCTGCTTCCATACTGTAGGAATTCTGTGAAAGCACTCTTTCCTGTCCAAAGTGGCTTATTTTCTCTGGGCAACCCGTTCTAACATTTTACTCAGACAATTAGTTCATGTTTGTTTCATGGGGTCTGAACTAGTCAGAACTGTTTGTGCTAGCAACACGCCCTTGGCAGAAATAAAAGCTTGACCTGCGTTTTACAGCCGGCAAAGTACTGTGGAGACTTTCCCCATAAAATTTCTAATATACTCAAATAGACGTCTTAAGATGTTATAAGGTTATTAGATAGCAATTTTGTGCAATGTGGCATAGCTACACCCACAGTGCTGTTAGGAAGTTTATAGGATAAAGGGACGGTGATATGATTTCAAGTTAGAATCCATGTGCCCCTGAGGGGATTTCAGAGCTGCTGGGGCTCCCATGCATTTGGTCCTTCTTGGTGGAAATGGTCACGAATAGAAATAGTAAATTGAAGCTGCGTTAGTCTGTTGCTGCAGTGCATTTGTACACAGTGCACAGTGTTGCCACTATGTTTCGATGGTGGAGTGCTGAACGTGCAGCTGAACTGAGTCTGTAGCTCTTCAAATACAGGGATCTACAGGGCCTGGTGGAAGCAGAAGTGGATAGATTCTTGTAATGCAGAGACTGAAAGTTTACCAGGGATAGGCAGGAATATAGACTTGAGATTATAATAAAATTAACCATGATTTTTGTGAACAGGCAGAATGGCTTAATCCTGCTCGTGTTGATATGTTTGCATTGTATAAGCATTGATTGAATCCCAGAATGACCACTCAGGTCATTGAGTCCACACCAACCCTCCCAAGAGCCTCCCATCCAGACCCACCCTGTCCCTGTAACCCTGCACTTCCCATGGCTAATCCGTCTAGCCCGCACATCTTTGGACTGTGGATTGAAACTGACACAGACGTGGGGAGAATGTACAAACTCCACACAGACAGTCACCAAAGGATTGTCCATGGGTCCCTAGTGCTGTGAGGCAGCCGTGCTAACCACTGAGCCACCGTGCCACCCTTTTTTTTCTGTACATATTGACTGCTGGGTTCCTCGAATTACGCCAGTGATGACACCTATGAAGGTACTTTATTGACTGTAAAATGCACTTTTACATAGCATCTGGCTGTATTAAGATTCATATAATTTCTTTTCATCTCCTGAGATACAGGAGAAGTCAGAGGAGGTTCACATATGGTAGAAAGAGTGGCAGAGCCCTGTTTGGCTGAGTGACCTGTTTCTATTCTGTACACCCTGTACACTGATATGTAAATCTGTGGAATGTAGTATTAAACTAAATTCTGAATTTGGAGCAGTCTCAAAAATCACTAATTTAGCTAATTATTAGGAATTGGATTGATGCACAGCTAGAAGCTTTTGAGTTATTCACCAAGCAATTACTCTGACTGGAGTTTCTACTATGACAAAATCAACTCTGAAACTTCGCATTGTGCAAGAGACATGCTGCACCACTAAATCATTGTACATTTATTTACTTTTCAAATAAATGGATTTTTCTGCTCGTTACCTGCAGAAGTGCTAAAATAAATGGTCAAAAGCAAAACATTGTAGGTACTGGAAATCTTAAACAAAGATCAGAAAATGCTGGCAACACTCAACAGGTCAGGAAACATCTGTGGAGAGAGAAAAA
Source organism: Ginglymostoma cirratum (assembly GCA_024137785.1). NCBI lineage: Eukaryota > Metazoa > Chordata > Chondrichthyes > Orectolobiformes > Ginglymostomatidae > Ginglymostoma > Ginglymostoma cirratum. Next base: position 34,608,938 of record JAHRHZ010000040.1, on the reverse strand, counting down.
CGGAGATAATGTTTCAGGTCTGTGATCATTCAGTAGAGCTGGGATTTTGGAGATGCAGACAGGCTCAGGGAACGGAATGAATGCAACGGTGTTTTAGAAAACTGGCAGGGGAATGAAGGGGTTGAATGGCTTCTTTCATTGCTGCAATAATCTGCTTTGACTCTTTCCAACCTTTTTCTCAATAGAATCAACCCATCTTAAAGCCTCGGACGCCACCTGATCAGTGGAACGAGAATTTGGTGGCTATGAGAGCTGTCGTAGTGGGCGAGGGGCTTTTCAGTTGCTGAGATAGAGGAGGAAACCTCAGTTACTATCGGGGAGGTGGGAAAGCTTCAATTTGTGAGCAGGGGGTGAGGAAGTCTGAGTTGCTGGGGAAGGAACTTTAATTGTTCATCGCAAAGGGGAGGGGAAAGAAATGAGATTTGAGATTTGGGAGATTTGATGAAAATGCAGGATTACACCAAAAGAGAAATTCAACACCTGCCTTTTCTCTGGCTTTTTTTTGCGTCAGAAATTAGGCCTCAGAGAGCAAACCCACCAATGGGAAAAATACACTAGTACATAAAGGCACCTCACTACTGTTACAAATCAGTCTGACCTCCCTGACTACCACTGGCGCCTTGGAGGTTGTAACCTTAAAATCTCATCTCATAAATCCACCGGGGTTACGAATTATAGTTCCTCTTGTTTTTATTTGCTGAGTGCGTCTGTGAAAATGATGCGAGCGATCAAACCGATTTACCACTGACTGAATCCTAGAGAGGGAAAATCTTCATAACCTACATATGAGAGTACACAAACTGCAATGGTCCATTATCGACACGGATCCTCACTCGTGTGGGACATAAACCTTCTGGCTATGATACCTTTGACTCACACTCATTTCAGGGAAAGTTTCAAACCAGGAGCACATCCATTCACTTTATTCCTATCAGAGGTGTGCCTTCCCCTCTGTTATTAACAAGTTGACTGTATAAGGGGGTAAGGGTCTGAATGCAGCTCAGTTGGTTGAATGCAATGCATTGGACTGCAATGAAGATTAACAGCGACAGTGAGTATTCAATTTCTGTTACTGGCTCAGGACATCACAAAAACCCCATCTCTGAGGCTCTCGTGACCCTTGGGTTAAACACATAACAAGTAGTCTCTCTCTAATTAGTGACTTTCCTCTCCCATGCTGCATCAAGCAAGGTCCTGTAAATCCCTTCAGTGTGAGAACAATGACATCAAATCTATCCCATGGTAAAGTGCATACTTAATTTACTTACATAGATAATAATAACTTTTAACAGAATAGAATGATGCAGCACTGATAGAGGCCATTCAGTCCATCATACATAGGAGATGGCCAGAAGGAGCATCTCTGGAATTCTACAAACTTGGATTCCAGTCCCATGTGATCCAACGTCACTGAGGCATAACTCCTCATGCATATTATTAGTAGCTATTATTAGAGCAATGACATAGTTCATTTTTTATTCCACATCATCCTTCAATTTTGCTCTACTTTCAACTGTTAACCTCATTTTCTATTTGCAGTTTACGTTAAACTCCCACTTCATCCCCTCTCCAAGTCTCTTTCGTTTGAAGCATTCATCTCCAAAAATATTTCTCTTACACTTACCAACTTATCAACACTTATCAACTTATACACTTATCAACTCTTACACTTACAGTTGATGTGGGCTGTGTCTGCTCCCTTCCATGTCCATCCATAGAGCGATGACACTGTGCTTTTAGGAGCTGTGTTTCACCCTGGTTTCTTTTAGAAAGAGATTTGGAGACAGGAGCCCAGCAGTCTATGAGAAGATAAATAATTTCCAAAGATGTGGGTGCGTTTTTTAAAGATGGATCAATAGAAGCAGCCTGAATGGGTGAAGTCAAGCTCTCACTCAAAGAAGCAGGGATTTTTAGCTTTCAGTGTTCTGCAGCAGTTGCTGTTGTGGGCTTGAGGAAATGGAAGTTATTTTTCCCTCTTTTGATCACAGCCAAAAGCTGGGGGGTCTCTTCCTAGGCTATTAGATTGCATGTGAGACAAAATCTGTTTTCTGAATTTGCCTTTTACCAAGAGTGTGGTTATGGGATGTTACTATATTGGAACAGTTAATTAGTAACAAGTACGGTATCTATTATTCTGTTAAGTTTTCCAATACAGTTGTTATTCCAAGTTCTTCTTTCTTGTGTTGTATTTTAACAATAGTGTTTGAATAAATTGTCTTTTTCTTAACATCAAGTAGTTTGACTAATTGAGTTGCATCTGGGCCACAGTATCTCACATTTACCCTGAAAAGAAGAAAAAGTTAGAGTCTAGACTACCTTCTTAATGTATTTTGTGGAGGTCTGCTCTGGCCGAGGCAATTGCTCACTCTGAGCCAGGGATGATTCCGGTCGATAAAAAATAGGAATAAAGAGCATTCTGAAGACAATTCTGGGGAAAGGAGAATGAGAATATTCCTCTACTGCTCCTATAACAGGAATAGGAATATGGACTTCCTGCAAATAGTGTTCTTAATTCAACACTTGCTTCAGTGTGAGGCTGCTATTGTGCAAACAAGAACATTTCCATCAGAATGGAGGGGTGAATTACCATCATCAACAAGGAAATAGACTTCTGGGCCAGGATCTAGAAGGAATTCTGCTTAACACTTGTCCATGGATGGAAAATTGAACAGTATCAGGACATTCAGAATATGTCACCTACCTGTCAGTCTTACTATCAGTCAGATATTTGAACTGTGTAGATACTGAGAGCTTAGGTTCTGCATTTTTATTTTCATTGATTTCTTCTCTTTTCTACAAAAGATCATCATTATTCTATGGCTGATCTCTGTTCTTAACAAATGTTTGCTTTTGTCATCATAGTTTTGTTTTTGCAAAGTTAAACTAACATTTGTGCTCTCTAAGTTTATTTTTCAAATGTAACAGCATCACTCTTTGGCTGTAGCAGGATGTATGCTACAGCTAATAATTCACAGTGATCATTGATCTTTGCCTACATCAGCAAAAGAGAGATTTCTCTCAGTGCTCACTCACATTCTGCCATTGTAGTGATGTATAATGTGCACCCTCCTTCTCACTGTGATCTTAATATGTGCTGTGTCCCAAAATTAATGTCCTGATGTGTTTTTGAAGTCAACAATAGTGTTGCTTCTGAAGGAATAGATACGTCTGCCCTTAGATCCAATTTGAAGTTATTTTCTCGCTGTTAGCATGATATCTGCATGCCAGAACTTGTCATAAGGGCTCTGTGAAATCAAAGGAGCTAAAAGTCTGCAGTGGAATCTGTTAGGTTCACCAGGTGCTCCTTGGTCCTCTTTGGGCACTGGCAGAACACTATGGTCTATTTCTAATTTTCTCTGAAAAGGATGCAGCTCTGAAACAATATCTCTCTTTTGGCATTCATAAACTCTTTGGACGAGTGTTCAGGCAGAGCTTCCACCAGTGTGGGTCCTCTGTCACATCAACCATGTGTTTCTTCACTGTTTTTCTGCATGACCTTGTCTCCCCAATCTCTGTAATAACCTTTGACCTCCTGTCATGTTTTACTCACTGTGGCCAACTGATGTTCTTGCATCTTGCCATGGTCTTTGACGTGGGCTTTCTTCATCAGTGTCGCTTTGCTTATTCATGATCTGGGGCCCAAATGGGTCCTCGATTCCTTCTCCCAACACATGCACTAAGACTAGGTCGAAACTCAGTATGGATTAACAGGCTTTCTTAAACATGACTACATAGGAGGAACATCGCTTGGACAGTCCAGACACACGTCCCAGTTGCATAGGATCTGATGCCACATCTTTTAGAGGTTACCAGCATCAAAGATGCCAGTTTTCAGCCAACTTGATTCACTGAAAATGACATCAAGTTATTACCCTGACGACATTCAGCCAATAGTGCTGAAGATTTGTGCACCTGAACTTACCGCACCTCTAGCCAAGCTGTTCCACCATAGCTACAATACTGACGTCGACCCATCAATGCAGAAAATTTTCAAGGTATGTTCCATACACATAAAGTGGGACAAATCCAATCCAGCCAATTGTCCCCCAACCCCATCACCCCACCCCCTTAACAGTCTACTTTTGATCATCATAAAGTGATGTACAGAGTCAGCAACGAGCTATCAAGCAACACCAGCTCAATTCCACGGTCAGGTGAGGGAGACAGCCCTTGACATCAAGGTGCATTTGATAAAGTATAGGTTCGAAGAGCCCTTGCAAAACTGGAGCCAATGACAATTGCGGAGAAACATCCATTGTTTAAAGTCACAAGGTACAAAAGAAGATGAGTGTGGTCATTGGAGGTCTGTTATCTCAATTTATGACACCCATGCAAGAGTGACTCCTGGGAGTAATTTAGTCCAACAGTATTCAACTTTTTCATCATAGGTCCTCCCTCCATCATAAGATCAGAAATGGTGATGTTTAGTACCATTTGCAACTCCTCAGACACTGAAGCAGTCCATGTCAAAATGGAGCAAGACCTGGACAATGTCAAAAATTGGACTGAAAACTGGCAAGTAACATTTGCACCACGCAAGTGTCAGGCAATGACCATCTCCACAAAGAAGGAATCTTATCATCTTCCCTTGATATCCAATGACATTACCATTGACTCCTCCACTACCAATCTCCTGGGTTACCCATTGACACTGGACTGGACTAGCCAAATGAATACTGTGGTTCCAAAAATAGATCATTAGTTAGGAATCCTGCAAAAAATCCTGCACTTCCTAACTCCCCAAAACCTGTCCACTGTACGCACAAGTCAGGGGTATGATGGAATGCCCCTCGCTTGCATGATTGGGTACAGCTACAACAACTCTCAAGTAGCTTGATACCATTTAGGATAAAGCAGTACACTTAATTGTCATTACATCCAGAAACATTCACTCCCTACACCACTGGTGCTCAGTAACACCAACGTGCCAGCTATAAGTTGCACCACAGGAATTCATCAAGGTTCCTTCTACAGTGCACAACCAATCTCACAACCACTCCCATCTAGAAGGCCAAGAGCAGCAGGTATATTGGAACACTACCAACAGCAACTTTCTCTCCAAGCCACACACCATTCTGACTTGGAAATATATATTTTCCTACATATATTCATTTGCAGCATTTGGTCATCACTGGCTAGGTTAGTATTCATCTCCCATCCTTAATTGCCTAGAGGACAGTTGAGAGTCAAGCACATTGCTGTTGATCTGGAGTCACATGTAGGCCAAACCAGCTAAAGATTACAGTTTCCTTCCCTAAAGAATACTAATGAATCAGATGGGCTTTTCCAGACAATTGTCAATGGTTGCATCATCAGCATTAGTCTTTTGATTCCAGATTTTTATTGAACTCAGATTCTATTGGCAAGATTCAAGCCGTCGTCCCCAAAACATTAGTCAGGTTTTCATCTTACTAGTTTGATGATTAAATCACTAGGCCATTGCATCCCCATACATCACCATTCCTTGGCTGTCACTGAAACAAAATCCTAGAAATCTCTTCTGAAGAGCATTGTAGATCTACCAATGGCACATAGACTGCAGTAGTTCAAGGAGGCAGAACACCACCACCTTCTAAGGCCAATGAATGAATAAAGGACAAATGCTGGCCCAGCCATCACTGCCCTCATCCTGTGAATGAATTTAAAAAATCTATGACTTAGCTAATAATGCATATGTTCAGTATGTATTCTTGGACTAAATTTACATTTAACACATTATTCCACCATAAAATTGCCAGTTATAAAAACTTACTTTGAGGAAATTGGCTATCATGTTTCTTAGATCATTAGGCATAGGAGCAAATTTAGGCCATTCAGCCCATCAGATTTGCTATGTCATTTGATCATGGCTGTATGCTTCCCAACCCCATTCTCCTACCTTCTCCCTGTAACTCTTGATCCCCTTAATAATAAAGAACCTACCTATCTCTGTCTTAAAGGTGCTCAATGACTTGGCTTCCACAACCTTCTGCAACAATGAATTCCAGATTCACCATCCTCTGGCTGAAGAAATTCCTTGTCATCTCAGTTCTAAAAAGTTGTCTTTTCACTCTGAGGTTGTGCCCTTGGGATCCTGGTCTCGCCTACTAGTGCAAATAACTTCCCCACATCCACTTTGCCCAGGTCTCTCAGTGTTCTATTTTCGAAAATGTCTACACCCCTATTCTTCCTAGGAAAGTAAACAACCTCACATGTATCCACATTTTATTCCATCTGTTACCTCCTCAAAGAATTCAAACAGATTTGTGAGGCATGAGCTCCTCTTGACGATATCATGCTGACTCAGTCCTATTTTACCATGCACTTCCAAATACTCCACAATCTTATCCTTAATAATGGACTCTAAAATCTTACCAAGAACAAGGTCAAGCTAACCGGTCTGCAGTTTCTTGTCGTTTGCCTCCCTCCCTTCTTAAACAGGCATGATACATTGGCCATTTTCCGGTCCTCTCTGGAGCTCTTCCTGACTCCAGCAATTCCTAAAAGATCACCACCAATGCCTCCACAATATCAATAGCTATCTCCGTCAGAACTCTGGGATGTAGTCCATCTGGTCTGGGTGATTTATCCACCCTCAGAGCTTTCAGCTTCCCCAGCACCTTCTCCTTGGTGATGGGCACTGTACTCACCTCTGCTCCTGACTTTCTCGAATTTCTGGTTTGTTACTGCTGTCTTCCAATGTAAAGACTGATAAAAGGCACCCATTCAGTTCCTCTGCCATTTCTTTGTTCCCCTTTATTACTTCTCCAGCCTCATTTACCAGTGGTCCAATGTCCACTCTTCCCTCTCTATAACCTTTTAGGTAGCCAAAAAAAACTCCTGCTCCTTCTTTATTACTAGCTAGTTTACCCTCATATTTCATCTTCTTCACACATATTGCCTTTTCAGTTATTTTTTAGGAGAGGCTTCACAACCCTCTGGCTTTCCACTAATCCTCACCACATTGTATGCATTCCATTTTGCTTTTATGCCGTCCCTGACTTGACAGCCATTGTCTCCTCGTCCTCCCCTTAGTATGTTTCTTCTCCTTTAGGATGAATTTTTGCCTCCCAAATTACCCCCAGAAACCCCTATTGCTGCTCCACTGCCTTCCCTGCTAGGATCCCCTTCCATTCATCTCTGGTCAGCTCCTCCCTCGTGTCTCTGCAGTTACCTTTACTCAGTTGTAACACCATTACATCTGATTCCAGCTCCTCCCTCTCAAACTGCAGGGTAAATTCTAGCATATTATGATCACTGACCCCAAGGGATCCTTCACTTTAAGCTCCCTAATCAAGTCTGCCTCATTACGCACCACCAAATCCAAAATTGCCTATTCCCGAGTGGACTGTGCCACTGCTATTCCAAAAACCAACTTGTAGACATTCCACAAATTTCTTTTTCCCAAGATTCTCTAATTTTCCCAGTCCACTTGCATATTGAAGTCCCCTATGATTATTGCAATAGGACCTTTTATCTTCATGCCTTTTCTATCTCCTGATTTATACTTTTTCCACATCCTGACCACTATTAGGAGGCCTGCGCACAGCTCACATTAGGGTCTTCTTTCCTTTGTGGTTCCTCAACCCTACCCACACAGATTCTACATCTTTCGATACATTATGACATTTTAGATTCATAGATCCATACAGTGCAGAAAAAGGCCATCGGCCCAACAAGTTTGCACCGACATAATTACCACTAAAGCCTCTGATCCCAATTTCCTGCACTTGTCCTGTATTTTTGAACGTTATGATATTTGGACTACTCATCCAAATATCTTTTAAAGGTTGTGAGCTTTCTAGCCTCAGCTACCTTCCCAGGCAGTGTTCCAGATTCCTACCACCCTCAGAGTGAAAAGGTTTTTTCCCAAATCCACTCTTGCCCCTTATCCGACAACTGTTCCCTCTCCTGATTGACACATCAACCAAAGCAAACAGCTGCTCTCGATTCACCCTGTCTGTACCCCTCATAATCGTATACACTCAATCATATACACCTTTAGTCTTCCCTGCCCTAAAGAAAACAATCCAAGCCTAGCTAGTCTCTCCTTATAGCTCAATTTCTGCATCCCAGGCAACATCCTGGTGAACCTCCTTTGTGTTCCCTCTGGTACTATCACATCCTTCCTGTAGTGAAGAGACCAGAACTGCACTCAGTACTCAAGCTGTGGACTGACCAACATTCTGTACAATTCCAACATTACCTCCTTGATCTTATACTGTTTGCCAAGACAGATGAAAGCAAGTGACCCATATGCATTCTTAACTAACCCATTCATGTTCTCTGCTAATTTTAGGGATCTGTAAATCATTACCCCAAGATCCCACTGCTCCTCTAAGCTACCCGGTATCCTGCCGTTCATTAAATACTCGCACATCTTCTTCCTTCTTTCAAAGTGCATCACGTCACACTTATCAGGGTTAAATACCATCTGCTACTGCTCTGCCAATCTGACAAACCCATCTATATCTTCCTGTAAACTACAACCATCTTCTTCACTATTAACCATTTGACCAATCTTGGTGTTATCTGAAAATTTGCTTAACATCCTCCCCACATTTTTATCTATATCGTTTATGAATATAACAAACAATAAGGGCCCCAGTGCTGATCCTTGCGGTACATCACTGGATGTTGGTCTCCAGTCACTGGAACAGCCTTCTACCTCTACCCTTTGTGCCCTATCACTGAGCTAGTTTCTGATCCATCAAGTTTCCCTCAATTCCATGCACTTTAACCTGCTCAGTCTCCCATGTGGGACCTTGTCAAAAGCTTTGCTGAAATCCATATAAACTATGATGACAGGGTGTAGAGCTGGATGAACACAGCAAGCCAAGCAGCATCAGAGGAGCAGGAAGGCTGACGTTTCGGGCCTAGATCCTTACGTCAGCCTTCCTACTCCTCTGATGCTGCTTGGCCTGCTGTGTTCATCCAGCTCTACACCTCGTTATCTCAGATTCTCCAGCATCTGCAGTTCCGACTATCTCCACAT